>JACXGI010002473.1:0-16862 GCA_016801175.1 Esox masquinongy | reverse complement strand
TAGATATATCTGTATGAATAAAAGATAATTGCCGGCACTGCGATTTTGTCTCCTCTTAATCTCTTCTCATTAACCAACTCTGGGAAGTACTTTAGGTCGGTACTTCAATACCTAGGTATTTTAGGTCGGTACTTCAATAACAGTAGCTATTCTATACGGCTGGAATTCGGGAATTTTAACGGCCATATTGGCTGAAAAAAACGAGTTGATCCAACAAATAAGCGACTGACGCATTTGTCTATTAAATACAATATGTAAACTCTGACAGCATATTCGCCAACTGTCATAAGATGTGTTTTTCTACCATGCCAAAACTATGATCGTAACAAATAGTTCTGCTTTGTACTTTATTTCTTAAGATAATTCAAATGTTTAAACAAATAGTCTTTATTTGTGTAGGCTATTGATGTATTTCTTTTTAAAACATTTCGTAATTATATCAGTGATGAAGTTGCAACTAGAAACATTTTGCTTTTAAATTCGTTATAAGCTGTTATTTTAGGAGAACATTGTATGTACTGTCGTTTAGAAAACAATTTTCGAGAACAAATAGCATTTTCAGCGTTTTAGCTCCCCTATGTGTTTGGAATAGTGCAATCACAGTTAGACGCAATCTAACGTATGTTGACACAATCTACCTGATCTTACCACGGTAAGAAAACGCTGTAATTAAACTAGCGACATCTGTAGAATGTGCCAAAATCACCAACTTAACCATCATCCGCACACACAAGGCTACACACACACACACAAACATAAGTATTCACGAACTCACAAATACTACAGTTTGTAAGCATCGTTACCTGTTAAAAAAATCTACCTATGTGTAGAAAACAATCTCGTGTTAATGCCCATACGTTTTAAGAAGACACGCTTACAAAAGTTTTGTTTACCTGAAATAACATATCTTGACCTGTCAATGAATCACTGCTGTTCATGGTATTTTAAATCAACCTTCTGGGTAACTTTGCAAGCATTTCATTGTCGTAACTTGTTATTGCAAATGACAAATAAACCTTTTGAACTTTGTAACGTTTTGCCATATAATGCAACTCAAAAGTTAATGCTGAATTAAAATACCCATTTTGATTTCACAAATCATCATTGCTCATTCATACACATGTACCAAAATCATCATTTTTATTTGTAACAATATTTTAAACCCAATCACGATACAATCAACCTAGTCATAATATGTGGTCCTTCAGAATAATAGAATTGCTTATGAGATGTGTTTACCGTAGTGCTTTGGTGGATTACAAACCTTGTGTGAAACATGGGATGTTTACAAACCTGCATATACTACAGTTTGTACTAATGGTTATTTTAGGGACCATTACAATGGGCGTATACGATCTTAATGCCCATCTCATGTTAAAATAAAAAATGGGCAGAAACTCTCCAAAATCACAAGTCCCGACCCCTTCTTTATATCCTACACAAAAAAACAAGATTTCACACACTAAATTTGGTGCTTGTGGGAAAACTCCATGCCTCACACACATTGCAAAACATGAAAGGTTAACACCCACTGGTTGTAGGACATCTGTTGTAGCACTTATCGGAACATAAAATGCAGGGGAATTTAGCATTGCTGAACCCTGGCGCCCATTTGTTAAGCATCAAACACCTCACTACTGTTATAACACCTGTCTGGGGTGTTTATCAATCGTTGTAAAACATCAAACATGAACACAACCATGCAATCGTAAATTACAAAGTCACCGGACATATGTCATTCAGGAAGTTCCGCCCTAACACACGTCATACAGGAAGTCCCACCCAGCAAACCGGAAGTCCCGCCCACCAAACCGGAAGTCCTGTCCACCTGTCAAATCAAACTGGAAGCCCCGCCCACCAGGGTCATAAATCACCAAAGTGACAAAAGCCACCCTATATTTACTACTTACCATATCCTGGGAGAGCTGGAAACCGGTCGAAATCATTGCGTAAAAGGTTTCTAGAAGTTACCTTACCCGTTTGTGGGTGCCTCACAATGGATTGATCTAGTCCTCAGCAGTGGCACATCATGCAAGTACAACATAACAGTGTGGGAGTCTGTCGTTGGTGGCTGACTTTCAGTAACTAGTTCAAACAAAGGATATGTCAGACATGTCTTTACTTCTGCTGAATACAATAAGACACATTTATAAGTGTCACCAATCTTAATTTTCACTGCACTGAATTACAGATCACACTTTGTTAGCTAGCGGTTAGCTGGTGTTTGCTAGCTAGCTACAGTAACATCAGCTGTTTGAATTCGAGTCAATGAGAGAAGCTTCCAATGCAATGTATGTAGTGTTCCTTAGCATGCAAGGTGACTGTGTTTGTCAACCATCTGAAAGGCACTCAATGCGCGTAGCTAACGTGGGGTTAATCCAGTCAGTATGTGTTATAATGGTAGGGTACAAACACACAATAGCTGAATTTGAAGAGCTACAGTAGCGAGCAAACCGATGGCGCAAACTAAAACATTATTACAGCAGTATTTTGGTGTCCCGCTCAGGAATTGCTCTTGAGAAAAAAGCTCAAGATAATTTTCAAAAATCAATTTTTTCACTGATTGTATTTGTGCATTACTAAATATGCAAGAATCGGAATTCATAGTTTGTCATAAGCTTTTGAGAGCTTCTGAATAATTACAAAAAGAAATTATTTACACACCACCTATTGCTTGATAGTTAGCGTATGTTTTATTGATACAACAAGCGAACCGTGTCCGTGTCTTTTGCGCCGCCATCTTTAGAAAAAGGACAGCATTTTTTAAGGTTGGTCAATAATTTTTCAATATACCTTTTTAATAGTAGCCTATTACTACCTGTAATAGTTTACTAATCTAATGGAAATCAAAAATCAGATGCATAACTAGTAAGCAGCGTGGTGTTTTTGGGGAGCTGTGTATGAAATGTATTGTGATGTCATAATCACATTCTGGGACTCTTGAGTGAGTACTGAAATCACGCACAAAAAAACTCACACTGGGGGGACATTGAATGATATTTGAAAGTTACGTGTGAAAAGGTTAATGACTGTCCATCTGTCAAAACCAACTCCACAACGAGAGGATACAAAGAGTCTATCTAGCTACGGTCAAATCAGGTCAGTTGATTCTTGCCTTTGTATTAACGTACAGTAGTTGGCTAACTATTAAAGCTAGCAAATAACGTATGCACACATGCAAAATACGATTTCAATGTACGCTAGTAGCTAGCTTAATTGCACTTGACAATGAAATTCAATCTATGCTTAGCATTAATTAACACGTGCTTTAATTAACGATGTCTGGCTCGATAAAAAAGAAAGCAGGGGAAGAGAGGAAAATGTATACATTTTTTAAGAGCCTGAGCAGCATAACAAGCGATGCCAGTACAACCGAGGTAAAGTTGGTTTTATATTCAGAGATTCAACAGAGATTCAACAGATGTTTGAAGTAAACATTTAAACGTTAAAAACTACTTGCATTCTTCACTGATAACTTTTTTATCAGTGTTTTCATTCGATCCTGAAATCACAATTACAATATTCAAAATTTCGCAAACTTTGAAAAAGCAGTTTTTATGCAAAATATTCTATATTAGGTTGGACAACTTTTACAAGCCTTTAATTGATCAAACAATAAAACCTAAATTTTACACACATTCTCTAACATTGAAACAAGCTATTATATCGCTATAACTTTTTCAAAACGGTTTTAACGTAAAAACGTTTTCACAAAGTATCAAGGAAACTTCATTCCAAGTTGAAAATATTCTACAGTAGAATGCACAACTTTTACAACCTTTAATTTGATGGAAATAGTACACTGACAATTTATACACATTTTCAAACTTTGAAAAACACAGTTTTAACGCAATAACTCTTGAACAAAGTATCATAAAAAACTTCATTCCAAGTTGAACATATTCTACATTAGGCTGGAAAACATTTACAACCTTTAATTTGATCCAAATCGTACACTGAAATTTTATACACATTTTCAAACTTTGATAAAAGTATTATCATAGATACTTCATTCCAAGTTGAATAATATTCTACAGTAGGCTGCATAACATTTACAACCTTTAATTTGATAGAAATAGTACACATAGATTTTAAACACATTTTCAAACTTTGAAAATTACTGTTATATCGCAATAGCTTTTTCAAAAAGTATCATAGAAACCTCATTCCAAGTTCACAATGTTCTACCCTAGGGTGGACAACTTTTACAGCCTTTTATTCGATCCTGTAAATCATAATTGCAATATTCAAAATTTCTCAAACTTTGAAAAACACAGTTTTTATGCAATAACCTTTTCAAAAACTATCATAGAAACTTCATTCCAAGTTCAAAATATTTCCCAGTAGGCTGGACATATTGTACAACCTTTAAATTGATCGAAAAAGTACACTTAGATTTTAAACACATTTTTAAACTTTGAAAAATAGAGAACTTATTTCAAGTTCAAAATATTCTACCCTAGGGTGGACTTATAAAATCTTTGATTTGATCTAGAAATCACAACTGGAATCTTCAGAATTCCACAAACTTTGAAAAACGCAGTTTTATTGCAATTACTTTTTCAATGAGTTTCATAGAAACTTTGTGCCAAGTTTAAAATACTCTCCAGTAAGCTGGACAACTTTTACAACCTTTAAATTGATCGAAATAGTACACTTAAATTTACTACACATTTTCAAACTTAGAAAATTAACATTGTATTGCATGACGTTTTCAAAAAAGTAGCATAGAAACTTCATTCCTAGTTCAAAATATTCTATCCTAGGGTGGACAACTTTTACAACCTTTGATTTGATCCAAAAATCACAACTAGATTTGATCAAAATGATGCACATACATTTTATGGATCAAATCAAAGGTTGTAAAAGTTGTCCACCCTAGGGTATAATATTTTGAACTTGGAAAGAAGTTTCTATGATACTTTTTGAAAAAGTCACAACTAGAATCTTCAAACTTTCACAAACTTTGAAAAACGCAGTTTTATTGTAATAACTTCTTCAAAAATGTTCATAGAAACTTCATTCCAAGTTCAAAATATTCTCCAGTAAGCTGGAAAACTTTTACAACCTTGGGAATTGATCAAAATAGTACACTTAACTTTAATACACATTTTAAACTTGGAAAATTACTGTTATATCGCAATAACTTTTTCAAAAAAGTTATTTTTTGAAAAAGTTATAAAAACCTCATTCCAAGTTCACAATATTCTACCCTAGGGTGGACAACTTTTACAACCTGTGATTTGATCCAGAAATCGCAACTCGAATTTTCAAACTTTCGCAAACTTTGAAAAACTCAGTTTTATTGCAATAACCTTTTCAAAAAGATTCATAGAAACTTCATTTTAAGTTAAAAATATTTTCCAGTAGGCTGGACATCTTGTACAACCTTTAAATTGATAGAAAAGTACACTTAGATTTTAAACACATTTTTAAACTTTGAAAAATAGAGTTTAATCGTAATAACTTTTTAAAATATCATCATAATTTCCTAGTTCAAAATATTCTACCCTAGGGTGGACAACTTATACAACCTTTGATTTGATCCAGAAATCACAACTAGAATCTTCAGAATTCCGCAAACTTTGAAAAATGCAGTTTTATTGCAATAACTTTGTCAAATGGTTTCATAAAAACTTCTTTTCAAGTTCAAAATATTCTCCAGTAGGCTGGACGTCTTTTACGACCTTTAAATTGATCGAAAATGGACACTTAGATTTTAAACACATTTTCAAACTTCAGAAAATACAGTTTAATCGCAATAACTTTTTAACATATTATCATAGAAACTTCTTTCCAAGTTCAAAATATTCTACCCTAGGGTGGACCACTTTTACAACCTTTGATTTGATCCAGAAATCACAACTAGATTTGATCAAAATGATGCACATACATTTTATGGATCAAATCAAAGGTTGTAAAAGTTGTCCACCCTAGGGTATAATATTTTGAACTTGGAAATAAGTTTCTATGATACTTTTTGAAAAAGTTATTGCGATATAATGGTAATTTTCAAAGTTTGAAAATGTGTATTCAATTTAAGTGTACTATTTCGATCAATTTAAAGGTTGTAAAAGTTGTTCAGCTTACTGGAGATTATTTTAAACATGGAATGAAGTTTCTATGAAACTCATTGAAAAAGTAATTGCAATAAAACTGTTTTTCAAAGTTTGTGTAATTCTGAAGATTTGAGTTGTGATTTCTGGATCAAATCAAAGATTGTAAATGTTGTCCACCCTAGGGTAGAATATTGTGAACTTGGAATGAGGTTTCTATGATACGTTTTGAAAAAGCTATTGCGATATAACAGTCATTTTCCAAGTTTGAAAATGTGTATTAAAGTTAAGTGTAATATTTTGATCAATTCCAAGGTTGTAAAAGTTGTCATGCTTACTGGAGAATATTTTGAACTTGGAATTAAGTTTCTATGAACATTTTTGAAAAGGTTATTGCAATTAAACTGTGTTTTTCAAAGTTTACGGAATTTTGAAGATTCTAGTTGTGATTTCTGGATCAAATCAAAGGTTTTATAAGTTGCCCACCCTGGAGTAGAATATTTTGAACTTGGAAATAAGTGTCTATGATGATATTTTAAAAAGTTATTACGATTAAACTCTATTTTTCAAAGTTTAAAAATGTGTTTTAAATCTAAGTGTATTATTTCCATCAAATCAAAGGATGTAAAAGTTGTGCAGCCTATTGTAGAATATTTTGAACTTGGAATGAAGTTTCTATGATACTTTTTGAAAAAGTTATTGCATAAAAACTGCATTTTTCAGAGTTTGCGAAATTTTGAAGATTGTAATTGTGATTTCAGGATTGAATGAAAGGTTGTAAATGTTGTCCACCCTAGGGTAGAATATTGTGAACTTGGAATGAGGTTTCTATGATAATTGAAAAAAGTTATTTGCGTTAAAACTGTATTTTTCAAAGTTTTAAAATGTGTATAAAATTTAAGCGTACTTTTCCATCAAATTAAAGGTTGCAAATTAAAGGTTGCGCAGCCTACTGGAGAATATTTGGAACTTGGAATGATGTTTCTATGATACTTTGTGAAAATGTTATTGTGTTAAAACTGTGTTTTTCAAAGTTTGAAAATGTGTTTAAAATCTAAGTGCACTATTTCCATTAAATTAAAGTTGTAAAAGTTGGGCAGCCTACTGTAGTATATTTTGAACTTGGAATGAAGGTTCCATGATAATATTTTTAAAAGTAATTGCAATTAAACTGTATTTTTCAAAGCTTGAAAATTTATTTAAAATACAAGTGTACTATTTCCATCAAATTAAAGGTTGTAAAAGTTGTGCAGCCTACTGTAGAATATTTTCAACTTGGAATGAGGTTTCTATGATAATATTTTCTAAAGTTATTGCGATATAATAGCATTTGTCAAAGTTTTGAAAATGTGTATAAAGTTTCAGTGTACGATTTGGATCAAATTAAAGGTTGTAAAAGTTGTCCAGCCTACTGGAGAATATTTGAAACTTGGAATGAAGTTTCTATGATACGTTTTGAAAGGTTATTGCGATATAATAGCGTTTTTCAATGTTAGAGAATGTGTGTAATCTAGGTTTTATTATTTGATCAAAAAAAGGCTTGTAAAAGTTGCCCAACCTAATATAGAATATTTTGATTAATCAGTTGTCAGTGAAGAATGCAAGTAGTTTTTAACGTTTAAATGTTTACATTCGAATGACTGTTGAATCTCTGTTGAATGTCTGTTGAATCTCTGAATATAAAACCAACTTTACCTCGGTGCCAGTACAATGGATAATGATAAGAGGGCAAGGCACTTGTCCGCTACTGAGACGGAGAAAGACTCAGAAGTTCCAGCTGCCGCCACAGAGATGGAAGGAGACAGTGAAACTGCCACTGCTGTTATTGATGCAGAAAGGGAAGGAGACAGTGAAATGTTCACTAGAGATGCAGAATTGTCAGAAACAAGGGAAAAGTTACTTTCAGAGAGAGAACATGAGGAGGAGAGTGAGTCGGGGATAAGACAACACAGCATAGCGCCAGAGATGAACAGAAGTGCGCATGTTACAGGTTGCCCTCCAGGTATGTGCTTATTAGTTTAGCCTAGGCTTGCATACAGTTCATCTGCCCTTTAGAATATGAAAATAGCGTCAAAATTTAATCACGTCTGCCTATTTAATCTGTACATTTAGAATACATTTATTTTAAAAAAAAATATATTTAACATCTCACTGAAAGTGATTGCCATGTAACATGAAACACAAAAGTATAAATAGTTTGATGTTTTACAGACATTTCACAGTCCAGAGGTGAAGCTACAGTTCAACCACTCTTAAAGCAGTTCCCCAAGAGTCTTCAGGGAGATCAAAAGAGGGACTTCAAGAGTGAGTGGTATGCAATCCATCCCTGGTTAGAATACTCCATTAGTTTGGACTCTGCTTTCTGCTATGCTTGTAGGCATTTTAGCCTACTTGGCCAGATGGAATCATCTTTTAGAAAAAATCTACATATAAAGATGGAGGTTTTGCTGCTCATAGCAGATCAGCGCATCACAAGTATGCAGTCCTCGCATGGAAAGAATATCAAATGCTAAAAAAAAAACAGGTGTCCCTAATGGGGAATTTAAACAAAGAGTACCAGAAAATAGTTAAAGAGAACAGAGAGTACATAAAAACAATTACTGAAGTAGTAATGTACATGGCAACTCAAAATATTGCCCAGAGAGGACATAGTGAATGCATAGACTCAGACAGGAAAAGGAACTTCTTGGGTATATTGGAGTTAATAGCAAAGCATGACCCAAATGTTATGAAGAAACTCAGTGGTGCAGCAAATGAAAAATACACAAGCCCTGAGATACAAAAAGAGATTCTGTCATGCTTAGCTGAGATGGTGCATACTTCAATAATAAAAGAGGTCAAGGAAAGTGGTGCTTTTAGCATACTAGCCAATGAGACAAATTACCTTAAAAAGATGGAACAAATATCATTTGTACTGAGATGTTACTATAATGGTGTGATAAATGAAAGTTTTTTGCACTTTGAGGTAGCAGATCGTTTAGACGCTGAGGGTTTGACAGAAAAGATAATTAATCTCTAGAAAAATATGGTCTGGAATACAAGTGGAATCTGGTAGGGCAAGCATATGACGGTGCTGCAGTAATGAGTGGGAAGCATAGTGGAGTGCAGACACGAGTCAAGCAGGTAGCAAAGCTGGCCTTCTACGTACACTGTAATGCCCATTGCCTTAACCTGGTGCTTGTGGACACTGTCAAAGGAATACCAGAGGCTGAATGCTTTTTTTCCTTACTACAAAAACTGTATGTCTTAATGTCTGAATCGGTGGTGCACCACAAATGGTTGCAAGTGCAACGGGACATGTATTCAGATTCTCCAAGAGAGTTGCAATGCTTGAGTGACACACTTTGGGCTTGCAGATATTTGGCCTGCTGTAATTTGTGGGATAGGTTGCCAGCTGTATTAACAGTGCTTGAGGACGTGGCTGATGAACACAGTGGTGAAAGGTCAATAGATGCCAGGGGCCTTTTTGCTCAGATTGATGTGCAGTTCATTGCATTTCTTGTAACATTTAAGAAACCTTTGGGAGATGCAAAATTCCTGTAACATGCTTCAGTCTTCTTTACTTGATTTGGCCAAAGCTATAGACATTGTGGAAGCACCAATTAGTACCATTGAAAGTTACAAGAGTGAGCAGGTGTTTGATGATATCTGGAAGACTGTTTTGAGTGCTGCTGAGCAATGTCATATTTGTACACAAATTGTTCCAAAACGACAAAGAAAACTGAGTTCTAAGCTAGAGGGACACTATGTTCTGTCCACTGTAGGCAGCCAAGCAACAGACAACAGCAAAGACGATTTTAGAACAGGGATCTTCTACCCGGTTTTAGACAGGATGCTCAATGAGCTTAGAGAGAGATTTTCACAACAAAACTGTGGGATGATGAGGGGGATACAAGCTCTAAACCCAACCAGTAAAACCTTCTGTGACAAGGATACCCTAATTGAATTTGCCAAACTATATGGATGTGATCTTGAAGACCTTGTACATGAGTTGTATCAAGTCACAATTATTTTGGATCGAAAGATAAAACATGCGATGCAGAGACCATCCAGTATTGCAGACCTGGCAGCTGTTATTGAGCCATACCAGGAGGTATTTCATGTTTTCTTCAGTCTATGTAAAATAGCACTGGCGATACCTGTCAGCACAGCTGCATGCAAGCACAGTTTTTCTTGCTTGAAGCTCATAAAAACACATCTCAGGACTACCATGACAGAAGATAGGCTTAGTAATCTTGGGGTTTTGAGCATAGAATGCCGAAGGGCGAAGTCTTTGAATCTGGATGAGTTTGTAGATAGATTTGCCAGAAATCATCAAAACCAAAGAATTCAGCTGCTGTAATCTGGTCTGGAGGTTAAAAAGCTAATTGACTAGGGGGGAAGCATGTAACCTTTGTGAATGTGTAAGGTTTAATAAGGTTTTCATTTTTTACATTCAGAATCAGAGGTTCTACTAAGACTGATCTTAATCATTCGTGTTAGAGTTCCATAATAATATATTGCCATTGATGGACACATTATCACTATTTTGAAGTTACTCTCTAAGCCTATTGCCTGCATAATTTTCTTATTGTACATATCATTAGAAATGTGAGACTTTGAAATTGTCATGTAAATATTATTTTTGACATTACCATATCTTTTTTTACAGCACATGTAAAATTCATAGCTAGTGTAGTGTAGACTAAAGATAAATAAGGTAAAAAAAAATTATTGATTTTACATTCAGAGAATCTACTGACACTATCATTAGTCATTGTTTGATAATTAGTTCCATAAAAATTTGCATTACTTTGGGCATATTTTCAATTCTTTATGAAGCTGCTCTGTCAGCCAGTATACTTTTCTTATCCTATATAAAATTTGAAATGTGAGGGGAAAAATGCAATGTAAATATTATTTTGGATATTCCCATGTCTTCCTTATAAATTGCATTGAATTGCTTATGTGACACTCAAAATAAATGAACAAGTTGACTTTCTTGTGTAAAGGGTTTCCATAAACAATTTTAATATAACAAAGTTATGCACTTATTTTTTCATAAACTTCCAAGTGCCACCCCAATAAAATGACTGGACCTACCTGGCCCCCCCGGAAGAAAGGTTCTGGCTATGCCCCTGGCCAGGCCTGTATGTCAAAAAACATAGATGCTATTGACCAATGAACATGTGAGGGGGCGTGGTTTTGCACATTGATGCGCACATCGCCTACAAGGATAATGGTCTAATAATTCTACTTGGTACATATGTTGACATGGATCATGCAGAAAAAATGACTGCAAGGATTTTTTTATCAACCACACAGTGGCACTTTTCACATTAGCAAGTTCACCAAACCCACCCCATTTGCCTTAAAAAGAAGTAGATAAGTACACCTCCTCACAAGGAACATATTTGCCTTTGGAACTCATTAAGTTTGCTTAATTTGAATTTGTGAAAAGCACTTGAAAAGCATCTCCTCTGGCACCTAAGGACCGATCTTCATGTAGCTTCATTTTTGGCATCTATGGACGATGGTCTTCCAAAGTTAAAATCTGCAAATATATTTTTATCAACCACACGGTGGCACTATTGGAGTTTTCCACATTTGCAAGCTCACCACGCTCACCGTGTTTAAAATAAAATCTTGAAGTGAAGTATATAAGTCCATCTCCTCCCAAAGAACATATTTGCAATTGGGACCCAATAAGTCAGGCATAATGGGTTTTCAGCAATTATGAATTTATGAAAAACGCTGCAATCACTACTTCTACAGCATCAAATGACAGATTTAAACCTTTTCACAAGTAAGTTTTAAAATATCAATGAAGGCCCCTCAGCGTGATTTTAATGCACATTATTTCAGGATGCGCTGACAATTCCAGAATTGTATATTATGACACAACAAACATTGCCACCACATCAGCCCTTATACACCATGTTGCTTATTAGATATGAAGCAGTATTCTGATTTCGACTGGTTAAAATTATATTTTCAAACTGTTAAGGGCATTAGTACTGTTAAACAGTATACTGAATAATTATTGAGCAATAATTATTATCACTCCACTTGTTATATCAATAAACGTTATGCTATCAGACAATGGTTTGTGTGTTAATGCCTTTATTAACGTGAGTATTCACAATTTCACTAAAGATTGTGAAAATAAGGAATTCCGATTCTTGCATATTTAGTAATGGACAAATACGATCAGTGAAAAACACCTTTATGAAGGTTACATTGAGCTTGTTTGGCTAATTAATGTTTATGTGCACAGCCATTTTTGTATACATTGCACTGGATTCTGGGATCAAAAATCTCTGCGACCAAAAATGGTTGAACAAGACGATTCACCAATCTGACCGGAAGTTCAAATCTTGATTACCTTCCGGTCTCTAAGTCACTCATCTTTTAACCTATATCTGACTGTTTGATAAACAAACTTTAGCAAACAATTTGCAAATCGAGAAATACCACACAGACCAGACATCATGTAATGTCAAGTTGAGCAGTCTTTATTTAATAAATGCCAAGGTGTAAATAGTTATATAAAACTAGGCAACAAATGCTGGACATGGTTGCCACCAATTAAAGAAATGTTACATTTTTATTGTTGTAAGTTTTCTATTTTTGCGAGTTGTTGAAGTTCAAGTTAATTTACATATTCTATATTTTTATTTTCACATTGTCTTTAAATATGTTATTTTAATAAAAAGCTATTGTTTTTTATTGATAAAACAGGGCCAATGGTCGTAACGGCAGTGTAGTCAGCACTAAAAAAAAAGTAGATAATTGAAAATCGAGTTGAATCATGACCTAAAAATCAAAAGTCAAATCAAAGTTAGGATATGGGGAATCGTGACACCCCTAACAGTCAAATATTTAGTGGAATGCTATGTTGTCATGATTATTTAATCCAAGAGTACAGCTAGCAGGGGCACAAAAAATAGCTAACAATGCTCCTGTTAGCAATAAATGCAAACAATGTTAGTTAGCTAATTACTCCATCTAAAATTATTCTGATGACATGAACATTATAACAAGCAGTTTAGCTATAAATAATTTGCCTTTTAGATATGGTGTCAGGTTTTCCAGCCTCAGTAGCTAATCTATGCTCAGTAACTAAGTAAATCCACTGTTTCCATTTGTACAATGAATAGCTCCTATAGGCAAATATTTAGTGGAATGCAACGTTGCCATGATTATTTCATTTAAAAAAGACTAGCTAGCAGTGTAAAAAAAAATAAAAAAGCTAACAACGCTAACTTAAGCGATAAATGCTAATGACATTAGCTAGCTAGTAACGTTAGCTAATGGAAATGTGTTTAACTAACCGTAGTTTAAGCTAACATTAGTCCATCTAAAATCATTCAGGTGACATGAACATTATAACCAATGCTTTAGCTATTACAAATGTGCTTTTGGTAAAGAGGGTGTTATGTGTTCAAGCCTCAGTAGATAGTCCATTCTCAGTAGTTAAGTAATTTCTCTGTTTTCATTTGTTTCTACAATTCCACTTCTAACTGAGGGCTAAACTTATCAATTGCACCTTTAAATTGTAGACATGTCAGTTAAATTAAAATAAAATCTGAGTTGTAATTTAACAACAACACTTGGGCACGTAGGCTATATGCCCATGCCTTACCATAGTCAACATATTTTTACAGTTTGAATAGTGAGGGTATTTTCCAAATAAATTAAAATCTGGAAAGTATTGGTTTCATTGTTGCCATCTGTAATAGTCTATTGATCATCAAAATTAAACAATTCTAAGATGAATAGTTTGCTCAGTCATTGATGTTGATACACATACTTAAGTAAACATATCTTTGAAAATGAGAATGATTCTGTCCGGAACCCATCATTGTCTTACAACAAGCAAAAGTTGAATTCATTAATATGCTCTGCGCTGGGGAAGTCTGAAACTTCCATTCAGTTATATTTACCATGCAATTAGGCTATGTTTATTACATTCTGAAAAATTCAAACAACTACCTAATTACATTGTTTGGTGCTTAAGATATTGTACTGCTCTGATAGTGTCAGACTTTTGAGGTATCCATATTTATCTAATGCAGAGAATTGTATTATGATACCAAGTGAGGTAAATGTCCTGTAAACTATTGCAATGTAACATACAAGTAAATTCAGTTTGGCCAAACAGTGGCAGCATAATAGCCATAACACTATCTGTTGTTCTTTTTCACTCAGATTACTTTTGGTACACATGATCAGGGTTGTCATTTTACTTTGTATGAATGATGTTTCAAGTTGGCCACATGGGGGCATTATAGGAAAGGAAAACCCATAAATGTTGTATTGCTTGCAACAATGGATATAAGTTGAACAAAATGTGCATTCTGGCTAGTAGTAGCTTCAATGCTGATGCCCCTAAATGCTGATTGCAGCTTCAATTATTATTATTCTTCTCCAGGGCCATTTTCAGAGGCCCATAGCTCGGTCCCCTCTGGTTCAAAACACTTCAAACATTGCCTAATTGTAGACAGCCAAGGTCCAAATTCAGAACACTGCTACCAAAATGTTTAGAATAGGTTTTCAGAGAAATTATTTTGAACTTTGTAAAATAACAGGACTGACTGTCCAGATAACCCTTTAACACTTGAACCGTCAAATGCCTACACCAATTCGCGTTTGAGTTTGTAATTAAAATAAAACTGCCATTTTGAAAGCTACACCCTCCTCCTTCCATGAATTTTCCTAAATATGTGTATATTAAATTGTTCCGTTGTCAGAATTCTAAACTGACAAACAGAAAACTATTTAGAGGCTATTTACCTGTTTTTTTTACCCTGTTTTCCGACTTAATCTGCCAACAGCCCACACCACTTAGCGTTGGTACCAAAATGGTACCCAGGCGCTAATCACCCCTCACTGAATGCATTACGTCAATGGATGAATGCGCGATACTCCCAGGTGAATGATCAGACCTTAGTCAATCAATCAATCAAATTTATTTATAAAGCCCTTTTTACATCAGCAGTTGTCACAAAGTGCTTTTACAAAACACCCGGCCTTAAACCCCAAGGAGCATACAACAGTAGTGTTGAATTTCAGTGGCTTGGAAAAACTCCCTAAGAGGTGAAATTTAGGAAGAAACCTTGAGAGGACCCAGGCTCAGAGGGGTGGCCAGTCCTCTTCTGGCTTTGCCGGGTGAACATATTAAGAGTACAAATTGTGATAATTAATAAATGCATGTGGGCTGAGTCCAGAGTCTATTTAAACTTAGTCCAGGTTGGAAAAATGACCAGATGGACAAGGACAGGGACAACAAGGGGGAAGGGGGAGGTGTCAGCACAGTGGCAGCTGAAATCGTCAGGTATCATCTTGATCTGCAACACGACCAGGAGGGCTTTGGACAGGGACAGCAACGGGTCTTTCAAGCCTGGTACTCCTCAGGTGTGGGCCAAGACCTCATGTCCTCCTAGGTTAAAACGGCAGGAGACAGGGAAAATTTAGAAAATGCATTCCTTAGATCTACAGGGATTTATAGTGGAGAAGGAGAACTGACCCTACTCCTCCAGCACAATAGTATAGCAGCGTAAGACCTTGGGGCTGAGACAGGGGGGTCCAGTGACACTGTGGCCCTATCCGGGGGAGGCCCCGGAGGGAGGGCATCCCAGTGGCGATGAGAGCCCACCTGGCAAGACAGCAAGGGTGGACAGTGTCAAGCCTTTCTGGTCACCTTCACGCCCCTGGGCCAGACTACACTTAATCATAGACCATGCTGTAGAGATGAGTCTTTAGTAGACACTTGAAAGTTTGCACTGAGTTTGCATTTCTAACCTTAATTGGCAAATCATTCCACAGTAGTGAAGCTCTATGAGAGAAGGCCCTGCCTCCGGCTTTTTGTTTCGAAATTCTAGGTACAATTAAAAGGCCTGCATCTTGCGATCTAAGGTTACGTGTAGGTATGTATTGCTGGATCATTTCAGCGAGGTAAGTAGGAGCAAGTCCATGTATTGATTTATAGGTTAATAATAAAACCTTAAAATCAGCCCTAACCCTAACAGGCAGCCAGTGTAAAGAGGCTAGTACTGGAGTAATGTGTTAAAATTTTTTTGTTCTAGTTAGGATTCTAGCAGCCATGTGCAGCGCTAATTGAAGTTTATTTATTGATTTATCAGGGTAACCGGAAAGAAGAGCATTGCAGTAATCTAATCTAGAAGTAACAAAAGCATGGATTAGTTTTTCTGCATCAGTTTTTGAAAGTTTCTGATTTTTGCAATGTTTTGAAGATGAAATATGCAACTCTTGAGACATGTTTTATATGTTCATCAAAGGAAAGGTCAGGGTCAAGGGTAACCCCGAGGTTACTTACAGTTTTTTGGGATACGACCATGCAGCCGTCTAGGTTCACAGTGAGATCTTCCAACAAAGCTCTTTGTTTCTTGGGTCCTAAAACGAGCATTTCTGTTTTTCTTGAGTTTAAAAGCAAGAAGTTCTCTGTCATCCACTTCCTAATATCTGAAACGCATGCTTCCAAAGTAGCTAATTTTGGGGCTTCTCCATGCTTTATTGAAATATATAACTGTGTGCCATCAGCATAACAGTGAAAATTGACGTGGTGATTCCGGATTACATCACCCAGAGGCAGCATATTTAGTAATAACAAAAATGGGCCCAGAACCGAGCCTTGAGGAACACCAAAACATACCTTTGATTTGTCAGAGGATATGCCATCCACACATACGAACTGATATCTTTCAGATAAATAAGATTTAAACCAGGCTAGAACATGTCCACGTAGCCCAATATGGGTTTCCAGTCTCTCTAAGAGAAGGGAGTGATCAATAGTGTCAAAAGCAG
>JACXGI010002472.1:63204-73301 GCA_016801175.1 Esox masquinongy | reverse complement strand
GGGAATCCCTCCTGGGTGGAGTAGTGAGGGAGGTAGAGGGGGACTCACAGTGGTGGTTTTAGTGATTTGGGGGCCCTAGGCTGAGTCCCTGATTTCTATTTGCACAAACAATTGTGACATTTTCTATTTTTTTTTCATCGCTGCGTGTTCCATCAGGGTCGGTGGTGCTGCAGCTGAGCAGGAGCCAAGTGCGCCCCGCCCCGTCGCCTCCCCTGCACCTCCTGCCACACAGCCCTCCATCAGTCGTGTCCTCACAGACGCAGTCCTGAAAACATAGAGACACCATCGACACTATTAACGAGGTTGCCAACGAGTTGAAGGAAATAAGAAATGTTTTGTGTGACATAAGCTGTACATTGAAAGAATTCCTCAACAAATAGTGTTATTTGTTTCCATACCTTGTGTTCTTACACGCGACACATCATGTCTACACGCTGGCACAACACGTCTACGCGCTGGCACATCACGTCTACGCGCTGGCACATCACGTCTACACGCTGGCACATCACGTCTACACGCTGGCACATCACGTCTACACGCTGGCGAATCACGTCTACACGCTGGCGCATCACGTCTACACGCTGGCGAATCACGTCTACACGCTGGCGCATCACGTCTACTCGCTGGCGAATCACGTCTACGCGCTGGCACATCACGTCTACACGCTGGCGAATCACGTCTACACGCTGGCGCATCACGTCTACACGCTGGCGAATCACGTCTACACGCTGGCGAATCACGTCTACACGCTGGTGCACGGCAGCTGCGTTTGCTTTAAATGCTTGGACGTCGGGGTCGGACAGGGCTCACAATGTTTCAGACCTTTTCAGGCTTGTGTAAAAGGTTTCCACCTGAGGAATTCTGCCCTTCAGAAGCCCGGTGGCGCGCTCCAAAACAGCGCGTGCCTGTCAATGGTGCCCATTGTATAGTTCCTCTCCTCTGCGCTCTACGGGTTGGCAAAAGGGGCGAGCAGCCACTGCTTGATGATAACCAGTGCAGCCTGTAAAGATGAGTGAAATAAAAACGCTTTCGATTAATGAAAGCAAATTCATTCTCACTCGTTGCCCTTATACCAACACGAGTGCAGTTAATAGCACCAATAACATTTGGGAAACCGGACATTGCTGCAAATTGAACTTCCTTATTTGCCTGTTCACCCACCGTGTAAGGAAACGTTATGTAGAGGGGCGTCAATCCAATTTCGCCCCCTAACACGTCTGGCATAACACGGCTAAAGGTTGGCTGAGAGATCCCTGACTTGTCAGCCAATTCCCTTTGAAAAGTGCCGGTTGCCAGAAATCCGGGGGTTGTCCAGACTTGAAGTGGGACAGGCACGGCCTGGTTTCTGCATGTGCTCCTCTGTAAAGCTGGGCTCACTACAGCACGGCGATCCAAGAGTACAGCTCTCGGTAATCGGAACCCGCTCATAAGCCACTCATCATCATTGGCCATTAAATATTTCTGGTCTCTGAAAGTTTGCTCTCTCCGAATTCTTCCATTCGGCAAATCTTCCCACAGTGCCAAAGCAGACATTGTGCGTCATTACGCATTGAAATTGCATGCCTTTTCATACTCATTTGCAGTGCTCTATAGCCTTTTGGGGGCCCTAAGCAAAATTTCAGTTTGGGCCCCCTCTCCCCATCGTTCGGGGGATCCCTAGCAGTCAGAGGCTCCCTAGCAGGGAGCCCTAAGCGACCGCTTATGCTGCAGATGCCTGGAGCCGGCCCTGCCCATTTGATTGTAAAAGCTACCCAATTGCGTAACAACTTTAGGTGTGGTAATTACCCTGATTGTAACTGACAATGGCAGGGCTATTATCACATTGACAGTTCTGCCCAACTAACTTGCGATAACAATACATAATATGTGAAACTGTGCACTTGTATCTGCCCGACTGAAACATCGAAAACGGCATCAGTTTAAAAGTAATTTGTCCTACTGTTCACCTTATAATTTATGGGCATACATTTCATAATATGCAAGTATTGTTTCATAATTACAGATCCAATGAAATAGGATTCCTGATAAAACTGTACAACATATTTGAGGGGTTCTTTTGCAAAAACAGATACCTCTGTTTGTATATATTATCCTAAATCATGTTTTTTGTGTGCACTCCAGGGAACTCTTCTTAAATAATATGTGAGAGGTCATATTTCGATTTATTTTTGACAATGGTATCAATTTCAAAATGTTACTTGAGTTTCATCCTTCTGCCATCGGAATCACAGTTTCTCATTTCTCCAGTTTGCGTGCATACGCATGCTTCAAAGTGTCTCTAGAGGACCGCACGTCAAGATTGTTTTTTATAAATCCCCAAGTTTGCTTAGAAAGTGTTGTACGTCTTCTTTTGTGCCTATGCAACGTTTAAAAATGAGGCCCGGATCAGGGGAAAAGGTTACTTAACGTCTTGCGCTGCACAGGGACTCACTGCTGTTGATGTTTTAAAAAAAATAAATAAATAAAAATAACACGTGCAACTGTTTGTGTGACATCAAAGTGTTATTCATGTTAACGCTGATTAAGTACATGCCTGTAGCAGTTAAAATTCTGTGAACATTTTAAGTGAGAGATTTTCCCACTTGAGACACTAGAGGGCAGTGCAACAACACAAAGACAGACATACTGACAAGTTTAATGTGTGTTGGGTATTGTGTCTTCAATTTACTATACATTTATCTTTGTATTAATAAATATATCACAGTCTATACAAAACATTAAAATGTGCATGCTTTCACATTGACAGTTCGCTGACATACACAATCATACCCGGTCACATTTATCTTCACAATTACGAATATGTACATGTACATAGTAATACAAAGAACGTATTGTACGACCTACATACATACATACATACATACATACTGTACACGCATATTTATACATATTAATATAACACAAGATACATGTAATATATGGGTCAGTTAAATTAGTGGTAGGCTGTAGCCTGTGTGCCTGTTTTTCATACAGTCTAGCAAATCTACCTTATTTTCTTGATATTTTTTATAGATAACGAGTGATGAAATTAGATTCATTGTTTGGACCTCTGCTTTTCGATTTGAAAGAAAAATGCTGTCTGTTGGTCTGTCGGTAATGTCCGTCGGTCTGTCTGTGTGTCTGTCTGTCTTGCAGAGCTCTGGCGTGTGTATGGCTTTACTTGGCCTCTTTCTTCTTCTGCTGGTACTTTCTGAACTGGTTCTGGATCGTGGCCGCGGCCTTTTCCACAGGCAGGGTGGGGGTGAGGCAGGAGGATGTACATCCGTTGCTGCAGGTGGAGTCTTTCCGATTGCACGTCAAGAGACAGGGAACAGCCAGAGTGGCAGCGGCAACAGCAAGTGTTGCATGTGGGAAGAGGTCCGCATTTACTGTATGTAACAACGTGCAAAGCCCATCAGTAAGCACTAAGGCACACAATGTAAATAATGCTATGGGGCATGGGGTCATACATGTTTAGTAGCCTACAGGATATTCATAAAAAATACATGATTACATATTTTTACAAAAAAACATATTTTATACTGGATGCCGCGTGTATACAGTGATTTGCAAAAGTATTCAGACCCCTGACCCGAATTCCCTACTTTTTCCAACAAATGTATACAGACAGATTATTTCACTCATAATTCACTATATCACAATTCCTGTGGGTCAGAAGTTTACATGCACTAAGTTGACCGTGCTATTAAACAGCTTGGAAAATTACTGAAAATCAGGTCATGTCTTTAGAAGCTTCTGGGCTAACTGACAATTTGAGTCAATTGCAGGTGTACCTGTGGATGTATTTCAAGGCCTACCTTCAAATGCAGTGCCTCTGTGCTTGACATCATGGGGAAATCTAAAGAAATCAGCCAAGATGTCAGAAAAAAAATTGTAGACCTCAACAAGTCTGGTTCATCCTTGGAAGCAATTTCCAAATGCCTTAATGTACCACGTTCATCTGTAGTACGTAATTGTAAAATAGTAGTAATAGTACTACAATAGTACGCAAGCATAAACACCATGGGACCATGCAGCCGTCATACCGCTCAGGAAGGAGACACGTTCTGTCTCCTAGAGATGAACGTACTTTGGGGTGTAAAGTGAAAATCAATCCCAGAACAACTGCAAAGGACCTTGTAAAGATGCTGGTGGAAACAGGTACAAAAGCATCTATATCCACAGTGAATTTAGTCCAATATCGACATAACCTGAAAGGCCGCTCAGCAAGGAAGAAGCCACTGCTCTAACACCGTCATAAAAAGGCCAGACTATGGTTTTCAACTGCAGATGGGGACAAAGATCCTAATTTTTGGAGAAATGTCCTCTGGCCTGATGAAACAATAATTTAACTGTTTGGCCATAATTATGTTTGGAGGAAAATGGGGGAGGTTTGCAAGCTGAAGAACACCATCCCAACCGTGAAGCATGGGGGTGGCAGCATCATGTTCTGGGGGTGCTTTGCTGCAGGAGGGACTGGTGGCATCATGAGGAAGGAAACTTATGTGGATATATTGCAGTCACATCTGTTATAAATCTGTTAAGACATTAGACAGGAAGTTAAAGTTTGGTTGCAAATGGGTCTTCCAAATAGACATACTTCCAAAGTTGTGTCAAAATGGCTTAAGGCCAACAAAGTCAAGGTATTGGAATGGTTATCACAAAGCCCTGACCTCAATCCTATAGAAAATGTGTGGGTAGAATTGAAAAAGCATGTGCGAGCAAGGAGGCCAACACACCTGACTCAGTTATACCAGTTCTGTCAAGAATAATGGGCCAAAATTAACCAAACTTATTGTGGGAAGCTTGTGGAAGGCTATCAGAAACGTTTGACCCAATTAAAACGATTTAAAGGCAATGTTACCAAATACTTATTTAGTGTATGTAAACTTCTGACCCACTGGGCATGTGATGAAAGAAATAAAAGCTGAAATGAATCATTCTCTCTATAATTAGTATGACATTTCACATTCTTAAAATAAAGTGGTGATCCTAACTGACTTAAGACATGGAAGTGTTACTAGGAATAAATGTCAGGAATTGTGAACAACTGAGTTTAAATGTATTTGGCTAAGGGGTATGTAAACGTCCGACTTCAACTGAACATACATATATACATACATATGCACACAAAAGTATTGTAAGTATTTACTGTATATTTTATTGCATTTATTTTTTTATTACATATTACAGCACCCTACAAGTTTGCAGGTTTTTTTTCTCAATGTGCATTTTTAGTACTTTAAAAAACATCATACTCACTCTTTCTGTAAACTCCTAAGCTGTTTCTCCTGGGGCCTTCATACTGTGAAAAGGAGATTAAAGCGTAAGCTGCAAAAAGGAGCTACAATCAAAAGCATTACAGAAAATTGGTTAAGCAAATTAATTCCACTCATACACACAGAACTTTCTCAGCTACATTTCAGGCACTCCTGATCATCCATTGCCTCTTTGATCAGTACATCACTTTGCTTGGAATATTACTTTGTTATTCTTAACTTGCCACTCTGGGACAGGCCAATCTACAGGCAGACAGCTACAGTATGCAGTATCCATAGCAACGGTCATATACTATCATACTGTGATGTGGTAATGGTGTTTGGTGGAATAGACAGTCAAGCTTAGCACCCTACATCCCACTGGGGCTTCCCTGGTCCTGTTCGGTCTCTGGATGAGAAAATAGATCAAATCCCTACGCCCCAAGTCAATAGAGGGGACATTGCCCTGCTTAGGGTGCCATCTTTGGGGTGGGAATTTAAAGGGGTTTTTGTTTGTTTTCTGGAAGTATTAACCCCGGAATCCTGGCTGAAATTCCCAACATGGGCCCCGTTCTCAACATGGCCACCTAATCATTGACCAATTAGTTAAATCACTCTTAGCTCATTTACATTGAGTATTGTGGCACAAATAGGCTGCTTTGTGTCTCCCAGGGGCCTTACAACTGTATGTTATTAAGCACTTTGGTTGTCACAATATAAAATATATATCGCTATAACTTTGGCAATGTTGTTTTAGAAATTGATGCATGTGGTATTCATCAGTACAGCAATGGATTGTCCAGAGGTGTTGATCATGCAATTGATGTACCAAAAACTGTCCTGTCTACATTACCTTCGTTGAGATCATTACTGTTCATCAGCAGATTGTCATCCCTTTAACCACAGATCACACAGCAACAGCCACATATGTTGTTGACAAGATTGTGTGCCTTAAGCTGCAGAGTTGAGCACTACCATTTTAGTTTCCGGTCAGATCCAAATCCCCATCAGTAGAGATTACAGGAACAGCCCGGTGGAGGGGTTGAGGCCTGGGTTTTGACTGCCTGTCTGACTGCCTGTTTGACTGACTGATTGTCTGACAATCTGTGTGGCTGATTGCTTTTCTGACGGACTACCAGTCTGTCTTTTTGGACCCGGGACATCATATATAACAGCAACCATTTCAGATCATTTTTGATCAATGGTCTGCTTTAAAGAGCAGGCAGCTTTGTCCTCTGTGCTGGAAGTAATTGACTGTGCTCTAGTAATTATCATTTGAAATCCCATGTTTTTTCTCACGGATGAGTTTTCGTTATGAACCAGCCTCCTCCTCTCTCCACAGGTTTTCTAGTAAACCGTTACCATCCTCCAGATCCAGTCCTACTTAATCCCTGTCCCAGCTTCAGCTTTGATTCCTGCTGTAACATGACTACTGCCTGGTAAACAACGTCCTGAGTCAATGCTAAGGCAGCAGGAAAATTTGACTTCACAGTAGTCCCCTCAGCACAGCACACAAGGATCTGGAACAAACTGAGGTATTTGTACGGACTTGAAGTCCAGCAGGATCTTTCAGTGCTACCATGACCATGCTTTTTTTTATAAACACGTCTACATGTCAATCAGACATTCTAGCCTGACTGGGTTGTGGTTTGACCCATTGGAGTATGGAGTATGTATTTGCGAGTCAGGAGGTGATTGTTCTGTGGAGGCGGCGCTAGGGACGTGGTGCCGGGCTGGGGACACGGACTAACCTCGGCTGATAGGCTGCTGCGCCTTCTTTGGGACACATGGTGCACCTGCCAGGGCAGAGGTTGGGACACCAGGAAAGGCAAGGGAGGATCGCTGCGCGCAAACCTCACTCCAATCTAGGCATAGAAAGGATTAAAGGTGTGTTTGTGTGTGTTCCAGCACTTCCCATGCATCTATAGGTTGGTTAATGTAATGCCAGAGGAACAGGTGTGTGTGTTTGTGTGTGTGTGTGTGTGTGTGTGTGTGTGTGTGTGTGTGTGTGTGTGTGTGCGCGTGTGTGTGTGTGTGTGTGTGTGTGATAGAGTAGTTAAACCCCTGAGTCTGTAATTAGGACACCTGCTCTCTGACATAATTTTGGTATCAACTCTTTTCACCCAAACCGATATACTTAAACAATCTCCTCAGTCATTTCTGATCTAAAGGACTCACTGTGGATAATGCTAGATATCAATGCAAGATATCCATGCTACCAAAGCAAAAAGACAAATGAGGAGCATTCTGTACACATCCCCAAAGGTAAAACAACATCAATAACAACAACACACTTTAGCATAGCAACAATTAATGTGGTTACTGATAAACTAATTTACATTTCACCCATAGATAGCACATGGATATTACACTCCTCGGCTGAATTCGGTATTTCAGAATTCGGTATTACAGTGTCACTGGGACATCAGTTCGAAGCTTATCAAAGCCTATCAAATGCACAGTGAATAGATACAAGGTAAAATATAGAAGTGTAAACAAACTCCAAAGTTAATGTAGAGTTCTCCAATTTGGACCAGCTGTGAACTGCACTGAAAGGTTAACAATAGCTATGGTCTTACCTTCTCAGCTACTCTTACCACCATGTACATAGCCGTTAACATGGTAACTATCATCTTGACAACTATTCCTTGACGCCCTGCAACAGTCTGCTGGGATAATGTTTATTTCTCTAATTTCCTCAGGTCGCTGTGGAAGAGAGATCATGTATGCTGGGATTGATCCAAACAGTCAGAGACCAATGGAGTGCTCAGATGATGCTTCGCAGGAGGTGGAATGAAAACACACTCAGGAGGTGGAATGAAAAAAAGCACACACACACACACACACACACACAGACATATGCACACGTGCTGAAATCCAGGTTCCCTGTCACCGCAACCTAAGACCAATAAAGAGCTTTGGGGTACAGAAATAGAGAGGCTGTAATCCTTTCCGCTACTTATCCCTCAGGTGTGCCCTGACAGCCTGAGAAGCTATGGAACACAGTCTGGATAACACACCAGGCAAAGCAAAGAGGCAAAACATAGAGTTTCTAAGGTTCGCAAGTCAGTAGGTCAATTCATATAGGCCAGTTTATTCTATGTGGGTCTTTGTTAAGTATATATGTGTGTATGGCTGTGTGTGTGTGCGCGTACGTCTGTGAATTTATTGCATGCCAAAGATGAGGGCTTCAGACATCAGGCTGAGGCACCTGGGATATACATGAACATTTCCAGGGTCCTGGGTCAGGGTCAGTAAATTCCAACAGAGGCTTCTTCGTGGGGACACAAATGGAATACTTCAGCAGGAATGGACATGATCTAGGGCTGGTGTTCGCAGTCCCACTGACTAGCTCTCTGAATCTTCAACGCTGTCAACTGGGAGATGTTCTCAAGTGATTATGAAATGTGCTTCTCTCTGAGCATTCACATAATATACTGATATCAATGGTGATAATATTGATAATATGATAATATAATATTGATCCTAAAAAGTTAATGTCCCTTCACACACACACACACACACACACACACACACACACACACACACACACACACACACACGAACACAGTGTGCTTGTATTTTAATCTGCTCCAACTTTCTTTAACCACAAACACAAACAATCTGTCCTGGAATGAAAGCTCAGTATGTGCTGTTGTGCTTGCGATACCAGTTTCAACACAACAGTTTAAAAAATGCCTTATCCATTAACACTGGACTGTCTCTGGTGGAATGTTAAGTGTTTGCCTCTGACCAATGAGGGTGTTATGTTAGCAATGTGATTCAAATAATCAGATGAAGCCATATCTCCCACGTAGATCAGTGAGGGCCCCAAACAGCGTGCGTCATGGTGTTTCTTAGACCCCGGGGACTGCTGTTATCATGTCTCAATTCTAGATCAATTCCCTCCTGCCATGCAGTTGAACTAGTCCCGACCCTGATGTTTTTGGGGTTTCTGTGCATCTTCGTCAGTGCCTTACATTCGCAAGTTGAATGTGTCCAAGGTCAATCAGATACTGTAGCTCCAGGAATGTATCTTTAACAAAGAACAGGTATAAGAATCCCCCCCAGCGAGAAAGAGAGTTAAACTGTCACAGCCACACCATTTTAAGATGTTCTTTGACTACAACAGATGTGAAAAGAAGTATGTCACAGGTAAGAACTGTTTTTTTTTTCTGGAGCACTTATTGTCTAAACATATTAATTTATTTGAATACAATTTACTGACTTGGTTTATTTGTTTTCAACCCTGTTATTAAACATCTACAGCGTATACATATTCTAATATGACTCTTAGGTCCAAGTCATACTTAACTCAAGGATGGTATATCAATCACTCTAGCCTATTGAAAGCCAGAAAGGCTTAGATTAGCTACGCTGTTCTTACAGAGTGTGACATACAGTCTCTTAGCTTCAGCATGTATGTGTACCATCCAGTTAGCTCTGTTGATCAGAAATATTGTGAGAATGAGACTCCTCTAAATGGGGATGTCTAACAGCCTTTCATTCCCAGTGTTGTGATCTCCAAATTATGAATAGCAGATGGGGTTTGAAGGTATTGGTAGTGGTTGATTTGTTGACTGTAGTGGTTGACTGAGTTTTATTAACCTTAACCTCAGGAGCAGACTTGTCTGAAATTATGGGCAAATACCAGACTTGCTCCTGTCAAGAGTTTAGGACAGGAAAAACCTGCCTGCAACACTACCTAGGTTTTACACATAGGAAAAATGTAGTCTGATCTAGATGTTGGTCCGCAGACATTAAATCAAGAGATGTGACAGAAGCAGTTCAAGCTCACCTCTTATGTGTGTATATATATATATATATATATATATATATATATATATATATATATATATA
>JACXGI010002472.1:11042-63104 GCA_016801175.1 Esox masquinongy | reverse complement strand
ACAAACTTTGTCAAAGAATCCTCCATTTGCAGAAAATTACAGCCTTGCAGATTTTTGTCATTCTAGTTGTCAATTTGTTGAGGTAATCCGTAAAGTTGGACTGGCTTGAAGGGCACTTCTTAAGTACTATATGGTCAAGCTGCTCCCAAAACTGTTCAATAAGGTTGCAATGGAGTGACTGTGCTGGCCACTCCATTACAGAATGAATACCAGCTGACTGCTTGTTCCCTGAATAGTTCTTGCATAGTTTGGAGCTGTGCTTTGAGTCATTGTCCTGTTGTAGGAAGAAAATTGCCTCCAATCAAGCGCCATCCACAGGGTATGGCATGGCATTGCAGAATGGATTGAGAGCCGTCCTTTTACCCTGTACAAACCTTGTACCCCTCTTTATGTTCTGGTTAGACCCAGTATGTGCTGTTCTGTGAAACGAGTACTACACATCATTGTACAAGATACTCAGTTTCTTAGCAATTTCTCGCACGGAACAGCCTTCATTTCTCAGAACAAGAATTGACTGACATGTTTCAGAAGAAAGTTCTTTGTTTCTGGCCATTTTGAGCCTGTAATCAAACCCACAATTGCTGATGCCCCAGATACTCAACTAGTCTAAAGAAGGCCAGTTTTATTGCTTTTTTAATCAGCCCAACAGTTTTCAACTGTGTTAACCGAATTGCAAAATGGTTTTCTAACGATCAATTAGCCTTTTAAAGTGATAAACTTAGATTAGCAATCACAACATGCCATTGGTTGCTGATAATTGGCCGTAAGAATACGACACAGACCCAAATTGTGGAGTGGTTCACTACGCAGAGCGTAGTTTTAATTCAAATCCAAAAGGCAGTAGTCAGGTAGGCAGTGGTCGATACACTGCAGAGAAGAAAGGCGTAGGTACAGAATCAGGCAGGCTCAAAACAGTGTGGAGAATAAACAGACAGGAAGACTGGTCGGTACACAGGAAAAGCTAATATTCAAAGAGCACTAGATAGAAAGGCTTAGTATGTCGTCCAAATACAAAACAAAACCTCACAAAGAAAGAGGTGCATCAAACTGAACTAAATAGGGAACAACTAATGAAAGGCTGAACAGGTGATTAATATTCAGGTCATTGGGAACCGGGCAGTGAGCTGCGTTCATGGAGAATGGGAAATACGCTGCGTTCTGGAGGCAGAGAATGTGAAATGAAAGGTGGGCCTTACAGGGCCTCTACACGGCTATGGCGATATTCCATTAAAAATCAGCCATTTCTAGCTACAATATTCATTTACAACATTAACAATATCTACACATTTCTGATAAATTCCATGTTATTTAAATGGACAAAAAAATTTGCTTTTCTTTCAAAAACAAGAACATTTCTAAGTGACCCCAGACATTTGAATCGTGGTGTATACGTATATACAGTACCACTGAAAAGATTGGACACACCCATTCACACAATACCCCATTATCACAAAGTGAAAACAAATTATTCAATTTTTTTGGCCTTTATATTGAAAATGAAAGACCTGAAATATTTCATGTAAATAAGTATTCAGACTCTTTCCTATGACTCTCCAGATTGAGCTCATATTCATCATGTGTTCTTGAGATGATCAGTCTTTAGAACTTGACTGGAGACCAGCTGTCAGTTGATTTAGAAAGGACCACATGTTTTTATTAGGTCACACACTTAACAGTGCATGTCAGAGCTTAAAGTGAAATGGAAGATGTTTAGAACCACCAAGATACTTCTTAGAGCTAGCTGTTCAGCCAAACTAAGTAACAAGGCAAGAAGGGCCTTCGTCAGGGAGGTGACCAAGAACCCAATGCCCACTCTAACAGAGCTTTAGACTTTCTCTGCAGAGATGGGATGACTA
The DNA here is from genome assembly GCA_016801175.1 of Esox masquinongy. Taxonomy (NCBI): domain Eukaryota; kingdom Metazoa; phylum Chordata; class Actinopteri; order Esociformes; family Esocidae; genus Esox; species Esox masquinongy. The sequence goes on along the minus strand of JACXGI010002472.1, from coordinate 61,248 downwards.
ATTGGGCCCAATTTGGACATTTTCACTTAGGAGTGTACTCACTTTTGTTGCCAGCGGTTTAGACATTAATGGCTGTGTGTTGTGTTATTTTGAGGGGACAGCAAATTTGCACTGTTATACAAGCTGTACACTCACTACTTTACATTGTAGCAAAATGTCATTTCTTCAGTGTTGTCACATGAAAAGATATAATCAAATATTTACAAAAATGTGAGGGGTGTACTCACTTTTGTGAGATACTGTATATATATATATATATATATATATATATATATATATATATATATATATATATATATATATATACATATATATATTTCTTTTTTTTCAGAATCAAGGAGAACTTAGGTGATTAACCTAAGGCTGTTTGGTGTAGAGGTGTGGACAGACCTATAACCCATCATTAATAATAGAGAAGAAAAACAAGCCTCATCATGTCTGTGATCCATAAGATGACCAAAAGATTAAGCAGCAAGAAAAAGAGTAAGTTCACATATTTTTACTTGTAGACTTATTTTCCCATGCTGGTAAATGATCCCTCAAAAGGGTTTTCTGTTGTAATATATATTTTGTTTTTTGCAGAGAATATTTTAGAATAATGAACAGAAGATTAGCATAGCACCTGCAATAAATGACTACAACACAAGAATGTATCTAAACATGATAAAATGCTCCAAAACTATCCACCAACAGGATATTACATCAGAACCGTATTGTGGATAATGTCTTTGCAAAGACTTTCCATCCCCCAAAATGCATAATCTAGAACTATAATGTGATATCATTTGAGTTTGTTTGGAATGTTTTAGAGCAGTGGTTCTCAAACTTCTCTGGAACCAACAGTTTTTCCATGTATTTTGTTCACCTCGGAGCTAATACACTTGATTCAACATTTCAACTAATCGTCAAGACACAGTTTCATATTGGCTTGTAGTTAATGGCAAGTAATGACTCGGTTGGTTGTAATGCAATGAATCAATGTTTAAGAAATTAGACACTTGTGAATATGGGTGAACTACACCATCACAAAATAAACTTTTAAATATCCTCAGGCCCTTCACCAGTAAATCAAAAATATATATATATAATTTACATTTAGTAGGTTGTATAGTTTAGTGATGACTAAATCTTTTAAAATGAAACAACACTGATGTGTCCACGTTTCAGGGACTCCAGTGGACATGGCCCAGGATGAGGTTATAGTGAAGCTGGGCCTAAAAGCCTCCATGAACGTGCCTTTGGACCCTACAGTAATGCTTGATATTAACACCTGGAGCTTGGAGAACCATCCTCCCCTGCAGGCTAAGTACCTACCCCAGGCCTTCCTTCAACGCCTCTGGCTTCTCTGCCCTCAGGCCCGGAGTGCCTGCTGCCAACCCCCTGCAGAATCTCCCCCTGATGGTCCACAAGAAGAGATCATTCCTAGGCCGACCGAGGAGGACTCTCAGTGTTTGGTCAACCCTTTGGATCTGGTGATCGCAGTCTACCGGTCAGCCAATAGCTTCCTGCAGCAGGAGATATCAGCCCGCATGGTGCAAAGACAGTTTGCAGTGCCTCTCCTGCTGCCCCCCATTTCCCCAGACCAGTCAGTGTGTTTCCTACTCTGGTCTCTGCGAGGAGCTGTAGGACAGTGGAGGCCACACTCTCTGGCAGAACACAATGGGATCTTGGAGGGAGGTATGGTGAGCACTGCGATGCCACTGCTCTCTTGCGTGAAGCTTGGCCACTGCAGTGTCTCCAAGTCACGAGTACTGAGTCACCTCGTGGGACGTCCCCAGAGTTCCAATGAGTGCTTTCTGCATCGGGGCATGGACGGAGGTCAACTCCCTCGGAGGTTTGCCAACGGCTTAGTGGAGTTATGCTGGTACCTCCCTTCTGGCAAACCCAACCAGGATGTTTTTCCGGAACCTGTGGCAATTGCTAACCTCCGAGGGGATGCTACCAGACAAGAGAAACAAGTCAGCTTCCTGTGCCAAGCCTCATCTGTTATAATAGTGTTCTGTGGAAACATCAGGGAACAGGAACACCAACTGCTTGCCTCTTGGAAGGGCAGGGCTAAGCAGGTTATTATCATTGACCTAAGTCAGGGTCAAGAGGAAAACAAGGAGAATGAGGTGGAGAAGCTTAGTCATGGTCTTAATCTTCCCGTGTTATCGGGACGTGGTGTTAGTGAGGAAGAGTTGGCAGATCAGCTAAGTGAGACCCTAAATCGCATGTTACCTGATAGGTTGACTTATGTTACCATTGAGGATGCAGCAAGTATAGCTGAGGAGCTAGGCCTCATTGTGGACGAAGGGGCGTTGTGTAAGAAGGCATTAGCTCAGGTTGAGGAAGTGCTGAAAGGGATAGAGGATGGAGTTAACCACTACAGGGCACAGAATTTGCATTTACAAGGGGCATTTTGGAGTAGGTTGGCAGAGGTGGAGAAAGAAGAGGCTCGTCAGAAAGACGCGGGGGAAAAGGTAAGCCAGCAGCTGCAAACAGAAAAGCAAGACCTCCTCCAAGAGTTGGGAAGTTACAAGATGCCACCAGCCATGAGGATTTTCACTGATGCCCTCTGTACCACTGACAAACTTGAGAGAGCCTATTTTCTGGCTTGGATGAGAATAAGGCTAGAGGCAAGACAGCGGAGGCAACACTCACCCATCCAAAATCATTCACCCATCCAACAGCATTCACCCATTCAACAACATTCACCCATCCAACAGCATTCACCCATTCAACAACATTCACCCATCCAACAGCAGTTATCCGTCCAACATCTACCACCCATACATGAACATGGTGAGTCACAAATACATGGTGTACAAATGAATGGAATCAGTGATTATGGTGAAGAAGCAATTGATGAAACCACCAAATTGCCTGGAAATGAAGCAGTGAATAAAAACAACATTGAACAAGATGATGACAGTTTCACCACAGATTCATCAGCAGGGGAAGAACAGCAGATGAAGCTGGAGCAGCTGGAGAAACAGCAACAGAAGCAGGGCTTCACACCTGTTCTGGGGCTTGAGCACTTCTTGCGTGAGATGGGTCTGGTCTTCGAGCTGACCCACCACAGTCCTGGAAGTGGGACCCACAATGTGCTGCGCCTCCCCAGTGTGGCGGCTGATTTGCTCCTGTATGGGGTCCCTCTGGAGATTCTGGATGGGGACGCATCCAACGTGCCATGTTCCTGGCTGGGCTGTGTCATGGCAGAGTTTAACCGCCGCTTGCCACCCGGTACCAAGGTCCGCGTGTTGACGTCTCTGGGGATCCACAGTGCAAGGAACTCAGAGGTGTTCTCTGCTCTTTTTGGGGTGCAATTCCCAAGTGGTTGGAGGGGTTGCACTAGGGGGGCATACATGCTGGCACTGAGCTTACCAGACAATCTAAAGAAGGACATGCAATGTGATTTCCTGCTGATGATCGATGTAGAGGGACTCTGTTCTACTGGATTGTCCAAGGAAGAGAACACCATGAAGCATGACAATGAGATGGCCACCCTGGTCGCAGGACTGAGTGACGTCATTCTGCAGAACATGCCTCCAGACGGGGAGACTGAGATGCAGACCACCCTGCCAGTGACAGTGAATGCGCTACTTCGGACAAGGGGTTCTGGTGCAATGCCAATCAGCCGGCTCTTGACCCAGGGTGTGGGACTGAACTCTAAACTGCTGTCCTTACAGATCGAGCGTGTGACTCGCGTCCTTGAGGCAGAAGCTGAGGTGGCAACAGCTGCTCCTGAGAGTGACAGTTCCATAGAGACTGTCTCCTGCTGTATACCTTGCCTGATTGGGCCTTGGCAGAGCGACTCTCTCTCTGTTTCTGTTGACGAAGAATACAGCAGCACTGTTTTGCAGGTGAAGCAGAACATATTAGAGGCTTTGAAGAAGAGTGCATCAAAGACCAAGGCGGTGAGTGTGCCAGAGTTTATGGAGCGTCTATGTAGCGTTTGGCAGACTGCAAAATGGGCAACATTTCCCCTCAAGTTTGGGGACACAGAGGTGGCAGAGGCCTTCTGCATCATATGCACAGAGCTTTCCCACTGGGAAACTAACCTTCTGGAACACATGGAGGTCTGGTTCATGGGAGCTTTAGATCGGATCGTCACAGGCAAAGCAATGTCTTTGGAGAAAGGAGGTGATCCTCTTGGTCTGCTGAAGGAGGAAGCCATGACCGAAGTCAAGGTGGAGGTTGACAAAATGCGGTCAATGCTGGAGGATAACCTGCAGAAGGATGACCTCCACAAAAGGTTTATTGAGAAGTTCAAATCAAACTTTTTTAACAGTTTGAATGTCCTCCAGAAACGGGTTACAACTGAGATCCTTGAGAAACTGCAGACTGCTACAGAAGATCATTACTCCTCCACAAAGCTGATGAGCTTTAAGGCAGTACTGGATGCTAAGGAGGAGGTTAAGCTGCATAGACTGATAGAGAGCAGTAAGTCCAACAAGTGTCTTCTAAGTGACAATCAGCTGGAAAAGGAATTTGATAGTGTGTGGTCAGAGTCATTCTCCAACTTTGAATTTAGGCCTTCAGAGAAAGAGGACATCACTGCTCGCGTGATTCAAAAGCTTGAAGAGAACCTCACCCACCGTGGACTACACAAACATATGCAGAAGCTAAATACTATAGGACAAGAGATCCCATCCAGCTTTATTGTTGATGATGACCACTTTGGCTACCGCAGCAGGCTAAAGCACATGCTTGAAATGAACAACAGGTTGCAAAGATTACAGGCACATCGGTTAGCGACAAGAATTACAGAAGAGTACAACAACTTTGTGAAAGAGAAATCTGCCGTGGTAGCAGACTTTTCTGACAGTTACATCACTGAAGTTCTAGAAATCGTTGACAGGGCCTTAGAAACAAAGTCCATGGAAATTAGGTCTGCGTTTGAAGTCGATCTCAAGGTTTATCTCTGTAGCCATGCGTGTCGTGACTTCCAGGACATGCATGACCGCTATGCCAGAGACAGAGATTTCCTTGTCTATCTAAATGGGAAGAAGAACCAGTTCATGGCAGAGTTCATCTACCAGTTCCGTAAAAGAGACCAGGGATACAGGATGGCCCGGGCATTTACCATGATGGTTCTCAAACCGGCAGCCCTGGATTATATATACAGACCTCTGGGCATGTGGATCATGGAGGAGATGGTGAATAAGGGTGACTCACAGCAGTACCTTTCCCCTCATGCCTTTAACTGCCACCTCCTGGAGGAGCTTATCCGAGAGGACAGATTTGAGAACTTCCTGGAGTACCTGCTCTCCTACGAGAGCTTTATCCTCAACAGAATCCAGAACAAAGTAGAGGAATGTCTCACAGGGATGACTATGATAAATGAGTGGAGGGAGCAGCGTCTGGGAAAGATCATAGGAAAGATGGCGGCAGCTGTCAGCCAGACATCACAGGGTGTAAACTGGGTGCTGAGTGATATTAATCTGTTGCTGGAGAAGGTGTGTCTCACTCTGGAGGCAGATGGAGAGGTGACAGTCAACAGAGGCCCAATGGAAGGTCCCCTCTTTCACATCACTACTGAATGGGCTCGATTTGTAACATGCCTGCTGGAAGCCCTTGCAGAGATGCGTCTGGCACTATCACAGCAGTTCTCTCAAGACCGAGGGGTCTTGGAGATCCTCCAAACCCTTCCCATCAAGCCTCAGAACAGCCTATTCTACAGGCTGCGAGGGTGTGAAAAGCAGTGTCCTTTCTGCAAGGCCCCGTGTGAAGCAGGTGCGAGTGATCATGAAGTCCACAGTGCTCTGCTCCACCGACCCAAGGGCCTGCTCTCCTACACATGTGATGACTCCGTCTCTCTTTCTCACCACACCTGTCTGTCTGACATGGCCAGAGACAGACTGTTTCAGAACAGGGACACGGAGGGCCAGTCCCGTCCCTACAGGGACTATTGCTCCCTTTACCCTGACTGGCACATCCCCCCAGAGGACCCTGACAGCCAGACACCCAGTGCCTACTGGAGGTATGTGCTGGTGAGGTTTAATAGCAGGTTTGCACAGGAGTACCAAAGGGATCCAGCTCTGTTGCCTGGAGAGTGGCAGTTGATAACCCAGGAGGAGGCCTTAGAGAGTCTGAGAAAGGCATTCCCTATTGAGACATGCTGAAAGAGGCTTTAACAGCTTTACACTTGGCTTGACAATTAGCTATTATTGTTGCCAATAAATAACAATGATAGCTAATTATTTGTACAAATTTAAATGTACACTCATATTTAGGTAATGATATGTGATCATGGTGAAATGATTTTACACAAATATATACTATTCTAGTGTATGTTGATGGGATATACAGAATATGTAAAAATGTGGTTTAATACTAAATGTTCCCAGGATGGATAAGCTATTTATCAATGAATACACATGCTTAAATTAAACGTAATATAAAATGTTTAACATAAGGGTAATTTAAATTATTGGAAAAGAACAAAGACAATAGTATTTTGGAGTGTGTGTTACAATGATGGGAAGTAAATATGTTATCATTTAATAAATACCATATGTTCCCTCTGAGGGTAGATCGCTGATCATTGAATGCACTTCCTTGCTTTGAATGTCATGCGAATGTTTTGGGGTTTCAGGGTCAGTAGGTTCTGGACATTGCACACTTTTCCTGGGGGTCATATTATTCTGTCTGTAACACTGGGGGGTCATGATCCCCCCCACACAGACAGAATTTGCACCCCTGGGTATATTTATGTAAGTTGATTGCTTTTGCAGAGGAAAACTACACATATGTGTCATTAATCATCTATTCAGAAAAAAATAACAATAAAATCATGATTAATAAACTGACAACACAAAATAAATGTTGAATGTTGAAAATGTCTAAATGTCTCCTCATTGATTGATTGCCTTTCTTCCTCATTACACAAGAAACAGAGGTATTATAATGAGAATCTGAACTGCAATGCAACATGAGAAAGGCTATTGTAATCACAAAGGAGAATCCTGAGGTTGTACATCTTGAGACGGACCTCAATTCGTACACTATATGCCACAACATTGTCACTGGTAGCTATTTGCTAATCAGATGGTTCATGGCTATGTAGTTACTGTAGGTTGCTAAGTCAAACAAGTCATCTTAAAAGGGTAGTGTATTGTAATGTCAGTGTTTTCACTAGTCACAACACAAAACTTTCATGATGGGCAATTTAACTGGCTAGCTAACAAATTAAGACATTAATGTTAGCTGCATACAGCTACTTGCACGTAGTGTGAAACATAAAACTGTGGTAGATGTCTACTGGACTCTGAAACGTAACATTGAGCAGGTACTTACTGTCTCAGCCAGTTTGACCCAGATGGGTTTGGTTTTAATTAACCTTAAAATCAATTTATTTGACAATTGCAACTGACACTTTCATCCAGTGCAAGTAGCACTGGATGTAACTGACACTGCATCCAGGAGGCACTGGAGGAGGGGTGCAGGAGGCGCTGGAGGGGGGTGCAGGAGGCACCTGTTGTTTACCATTCGCTCAAGTAATTTGATTCCTTTGCAAGTCGCACTGCTGGAGATGTGCTCACAAAACAATAATGCCCCCCCATGTATTGCAATTGAGAACAGAATAGAAAAATGTAATATTTCAACTCCCTGTCATGCCACTTGAGATCTGTGGAAGGGTTTTTATTCAGCCATTTCTTTTTCATTGAGATGTAATCAGTCATTGAAAGATAGCATTATATTATCTTTGTGGGCTTGTTGCAGGTTCATGCTAAAACTGATACATTAAAGGACATTTATTCAGCTATTCAGAAGAGTAAAAAAAGAAAAAAACATGTAATAGAAATGCTTCACTGCTGCGACATGAAGCTTGAAGGAGATGTTTTTTTCTCACTCTTTTTTTCATGTTCTTCCCTTCTTTCTGTGTCATAAGCCTAGGCAATAAATGTTTTCAATAATAGGCTTTATTGCACCGCAAATTGTTTTTGTCCACTGGTAGATCAGTCTTGTCTTTGCCATTCAGGCACCCTTAAGCTGGTATTTATGTATTTTATTTCAGTAAAGTAGATTACATTTTACTGTTGAATGTAGGAATTAAGCTTCTAAAGCCTGCTTTGGTGTTTTAATATAATTTCTGACAGTAAGTGTAAAACAAATGCTCATTCATGAGCCAAAACGGTTCTCAGCATTTTTTGTCCTCCAACCCTGCAGGCTTATTACAGAATGCATTTGGATGGGCCTGCTCTTTAGAAGGGTGAACTTGTAGAATAGGGGCAGGGACTCTACTGTCCTAGCTTGGACTTTTGGGGTTCCAGGACATATTTCAGATTTACATTTCAGTAATTTAGTAGATTTTCTTATCGGAATCCACTTACAGTAGTAGTAGAAAAGAGAGCTGCAGCAGGACAAAATAAAGGGTTTTACTATTATGGTATGGCTTCTGGGTGGATTCCCAGCATCATATTTAGAAAACTGTTTTCTAAATATGATAGGCCAAATGTGAATCATAAAACCCAGATGCACTAGTGTGCAAGAGGCTTCATGTGTTCCACAAGAGGGCAGCATAGCACAATTATTGACCATATTAGGTCCCATGTGGGGGACAAGATCATTATAGCCTACATCACTGATGTAATGGTGAATATAGACTGCTACAACCAGACAGAACCAATGGCATGGTGAGTACAGAGTCCCAGGACCAATGCGATGGTGAGTATGGACTCCCAGGACCAATGGGATTAGTTCTGATACCCATCAGGATGGTAAATGCACCATTGAAAAACACCATGGCGGTTGAATGGATTCAACAGTTACGGTTAATGTGGTCTTTATGCTGATTGGCAGAGTGTTGGAAGAAAAAAATGTAAACGTTGTGTGAGATGAACTGTTACTAAGTGCCATTTGTTTCTCTCATGTTCTACTCCTTTCCCAGGGCAAGACATTTGGTGCATATGAAGTAGCTAGGAAAACTTTAGGGTCACCTCATCTGCTGTGATCATGGGATGACCTTGAAGTAGACCAGTGGTAGAGGTTGACGAGAGCCACATCCTGACTGGACCACCAGGTGCGGTTCCAGATGTATTCAGACCTCTTGGAAGGATCCATTCATTCATTGACTGGATCAGAGCTGACCAGACCTGAGCTGAAGGTCTGAAACAGGGACCAACATTAATATGTCAAACACTGTCTAATCACGTGGCGAGGAAAGATAATAGTTTTTTGAACCAGCTTACTGTAAAATGCATCATTATCTATACCTGCCCTCAAAAACTTGGTGTGTATTTGAGGTAGGTGCTTCTGCACTAGCATCATCAGTATTCAGAACCTGTTGTGTTGTGTTACTGTCTCCTCAGACCTACACAGCAGTTAAGACAAAAGGACAAAGGAGAAGCAGCAGGGATGGAGTGTGTCGAATGAGCAATGTGACAGAACCAATGGGACGCCTGTCAACCCCATGTACAGGTACGAATTACCCATAACTTCCTCAAACACACACATTTCAATTCACGTTTAATTCCAGCCCGATGTCCCAGCAGGATGTCTTTGCCAGCATTGTGGTCTGGCAAGAACCTGTTCCTAATTAACACACAAAGAGAAGTGAGAAGGCATTATATGAACTAGAAGACCCAGGCTGCATATTTATCTCCGTCTTTGGGCAAATCGCAGGAAACTGTCCGATTGAAGTTTGACAGACGTTCCAGGAGTCAAAAGGCAAAGCCAGAAGGAGATGATGAAGATTAACAAACAGCTCCATATCTGGCCACCTCTTTTACAACTCTGTTACACTATCACTTAATGCAGAATAAAGATGACTTTCAATCTGTTTTGTCTATTTTATCATTATTTTCAAAATATATTGATCTCTCCTCTCTGTCAGTATATACGACATGATTAGAGCCAACTGGCTCTCAAATATGAATATTAATGACTGTGTTAGTGGCTCAATAAAGCCTGCTTTGGCTGATACATCTTTGGAAGTCATTTTCTTAATGAGTAGTATTAAAATTAGGCCCTAAAACAGAGGGGGTTATCTAAATTGAACAGGAATTGCATGAACACCCTCAAAGAGCAGGGGGAGAGACAGAAAGAATGAAAGGGGGAGTGACCAGCAGAAAGAGAGAGAAGTTAATATACAAGGATGATGAAACAGGGTAGATGGTTGTCAGTCAGCCAAACAAATTACTTTCAATTATTTGATTAACCCCTCCAATCTGAGGCAGTAAACAAAATGACAGTGTGTCAGGTTGCAATAACCTTAACCTAATCCCCAGTCTGGTCCGTGACAGGACAGAAACTCTCAAGAGGAAGGGGAGGGATGACCGGAGAGTACTACCACAGTTTCATGTCAGCAGCTCAGACACGTGGAAGCAATAACCAGTTTCTAATGACATTAAATCTAATTTTTAAATGTATTTTATTATAAGGTAGTAATACCTCAATTCTTACTTATTTGATAAGCACAAACGTATTGAAACCAGGGTTGGTGTCAACTCTATTTAATCTCCGGTCTAATTTAGGACTTAACGTTTTCCTAGGAGGAAACATTTAAATTGCAGTTTGGTTGACTTCTAAATTGACTGTACGGGAAATGGAATTGACCTCAACTCTGAACAAAACTAGTCTACTTGAACCTGTGAGATATTTTTGGTTGTATGCACAGGTAAGCTGCTATGGATAAGAGTGTATGCTAAATGACTGGAATGGAATTGTAAATGCGACCTGGGCCAGGGGTGTCTGTCCTCTATGTAAAAACCAGGGGGGAGGCACTGTGAATTGACAGGATGACAAAGTGTTAAATGCTCTTTTGTCGTTTCATTGTCAACAGCTTTCTCTTTTTCTCCATCGCTGTTGGTCTTTTTTGTGTCATTAAGTGCTGCCCTCCCTATTGTGTTGTTGCCACTCTAACCCCTTCTGTCTCCCTCTCCTCCCCCTTCTCTCTCTCCCTGTCTCTCTTCAGTGCTTCATTATTTTTCCATCCATTGAACAACAACCCACTTTCCACCCTTAGAACAATTAATGAAGGAGGGATGAAAGAGGATATAGACCAAGCGAGGTTGAGCTTCATTTCACTTTTCACCAGATATCTCTTTTTAATCACTCTCTTTCTCATCTCTCGCTTTTCACCAGATTTCTCTTTTTAACCATTCTCTCACTCATCTCTCACTTTTCACCAGATTTCTCTTTTTAATCCCTTTCTCTCTCATCTCTCACTTTTCACCACTGGATCCATGTCATAGTTGTTTGACATTTAAAGCCACTGTGGCATCAATTGGAAATAAGCTTTAAATTTCATCCGGTGCTAGAAAGACGATCTTGCTTGGAATTGGACGAATTGAGACCTTTGCTGATTTCCTATTTTCTGACACAAAGGCAGCACGTTAACCCTCCTCCACCACTGCATTCTCTCCTTCCTCCAGCACCCACTTCTTATCAAGCTTTCTCCTGTTCTGGACTGAAAATAGGTTTATGAAACTTTTTTTTAAAAATGTCTCCACACACCCCTCACTACCCTCATCTATGTTGCCTCAACCGTCATGGCTGCCTTCTTCACACAGATTGCTCATTCCTCTGCTTTCCGTAGGTTGGCACTTCTGAGAACAGTTCTGCGGCGATGTCTGGGCCTGAAGCACCACCACGGTTCAAGGGATCTGTCTTAATTGTGTATGACAATAGGTTAGATGGCTCCAGGCCTGTGCTACTAATATAACCCAGGCTAAGATATTTAACAAGACAGACAAGCTCGCAATTAGCCCAACCTTTCAGATCTTTCCTGTTCAACCGTATAATCATAGTTATTTTATAGACATATCTCAGGGCTTAATCAAGGGGACAGGAATAGGAATGAAATCCTGCCTAAAGGTAAAAAAAACTTTTAGCACTGTCAGTGTGGATATTTGGGAGATTTATTTGAGCATGAAACAATTTCCAGCCATTTTCATCCTGAAATTATTTCCAGAAGTCAATGCATGTAAACCTTAACTAAACCATATCTAGTAAAAATATATGTAACAAATATTATAATGTAACAAATATAAATAATATGACTCATTGAATAGCCTTGGCAAACTAGCTGTCCACTCAGAAATAGTTATACTGTATTATATTAATTTGTTATGTGTTTCTGCTCAAATAGAATTTTGATGAGAATAACACATATCAGCGTTCCTGAATTTTGTTTAGTATAAAAAATATAGTATTTGACAGATCCCTTATGGCTCAAGCATTTCTTCTCTAAAGGTCTGAACAGGCAATGTTGTGCTTGTAGGACATGTGTTCTCTTGGGCTTGCCTTTTTGAGGTCCGGTTTATGAAGCAAGCCAATGGGACCGGGTACTGATTCTGTTGTGTTGTGTGATGCCTGTCCAGGAAACCTTTTGTGGCCAGACCCTCTGTATCCTGCCTGCCCTTCAGCTGACCCTGTCACAGTCAACACACACACACACACTGTGCACACGTGTACACATGTACACCAACATACATGGACAAACACACACTCATAACAGACAAATTATGCAGTCACTCAGACACACAAAATCAGAGATAGAGAAAGAGTGAGCAAACGACAGAAAGAGAGGGGATAGAGCAAGAGAGCAAACATTAGTATGTAAATAGGATATATACACTAAAATGGTTATGTGCATCAAGTATATACACAGGAACCTAGTTACACACACTCACACATAATATCTGATTCCATATTCAGGCAATCAATATAAATCAATGAGTTTAATACAAGTTTTGGTAACACTTGTTAGAGTCCAAAAGTGCATCTGTAGATGCTTTATGGATTATCTACTGACTATCAGTAACATTTTATCTAATTATCTACTTTCCCTTACGCTAACCTTAACCTTTATCCTAACCTAACATTTTTTATAATATACCAAAGAACAAATATTATTTAACACTAATGTCAAAATGTATGAATTATATTTAAGTTGTACTATTTGATTTCAGTAAATCCTAGCATTGATCTGAGCTGTTTTTGCTTATTTTATCAAATATTGTATAAAGGAAACTAACAGTGTATATCTTTATACCCCCTTGCGGGGCCCCTTGGCCTGGGACATGCACCTCTGCTGCTGGTGGGGCAGGACCAGGGTCTTCAAATTCATTATTCATTCATTTAGTAATTTGATAAAAATACTTTCGGTATCTTATGTCATAATATACCAAAACAGCATAAAAATGATTCCTGAAAATGAGAATTGAAAACAGATTATTTTGCCAAAAATCTGTTTATTCAATAAAATAACGACCGGATCTGTTTTAATATTTGAATTAAGTGTTTCCTATAGCCTTTCAGTTGGCAAGCTGTGTGTCTGTTTTAGACCGGTTTAGACACTAGTAACTAGCAATAGTTCAGTTACAGTCCTGAAATAATGGACAGAAAATACAAATCAGGTGCCCTGAAACGTAAGGAACGAAGGAATTGTAATTGTATTGTGTGTTCCACTTACAACTTCGTTTTGTTTGACTTAAGATTCAACATAGAATACACAACGATCCCCATCAGCATCACCAGTGCCGACACTCCCTCCCCCGGAACAAAACTTAAGATGTAGTATATAGGCATGTGAAGCCGCGGATCCTAACGTAGCTGACGACTGGTTGTAATAACAGCATAGAAACACACGATATAGCGTATAAAGACAGAAATGGTGCGGCCACGGTGAAGTTCAGCAGTAGCCTAGCCCAAAAAATCCCCACCCGCGACCTATTATTTTTCACCCGCGACATTGTTTGAAAAGTAGCCCAAATCGCATGAAAATTGCGGATATGGCATCCCTGGCCGCTTGAAACTCATCAAGAGCTATTTATGTGCATGCATGGATGAGGCCTAACCAGAGGCGGAGCTTAAATGGGTGCGCGACTCCCATGGCAGCCAACCACAGGGGCCATTGTTGCCAGATGCGGATGTTTCCTGTAGGGTTGTATAGAAAAAGTTACGTTTGTACTGTTTTTATGAGGAGCCAGCGGGTGATTGGGCAATTTATTGTCAGTGAATCTGGCAACCCTGGTTGTAACGTCGGATCTTGTCGACTCATTTGCTAAGGATTTGAACTGTGGAAAATAGCTAACATAAGTAACAAAACAAAAATGGAACGTAGATATGTCTGCCACTCAGACTCATGACAGAAAAGCAATGCATTACAAAAATATAATATAATATGTGCCCTTCAGAAACGTCTTTAGTAAAGTTGTTGTGCAGCAGAAGAATGAGAAGATGGATAGATCTGACGTTACAATGGCAGGAGCAGCAAGGGGGGAAGTCCAACAGCAGCTACCAACGAAGTTTGATAACTGCAGGTAGGTATTGTTGTAGCCTAATAACAAGCGTCAGACTGTTCATCGTGGTACATGAAACTTTTTTGGGGGGAGTAGGCTATTAAATATTAATATTATCAGCCTCTAACTTTTTTGAGGGGGAATCAGGTAGCAATATTAAGACTTTAGCGGCGTAGGGATGGGTGGGGGACGCACCGGTTCGCACCCATGGGAGAGAAAGTTGAGCTCCGCCTCTGGGCCTACTATCCAACCTCCCTTCGCTTTGCATCGAGCGTGACATTGACAAAGCCAAAGTGGTTGGCAGGTTAGCCAACATGAGGCAGAGGAATATGGCATTTTAAAACGGGACGTTGAGTTGTAGTTCGTCATCACCTTTTGGGGATTTTACTTGGTTGTGTGCACGGAATTCATAAATGGATAACATTACATTTCAACATGGCTAAATCGGCTGAGCAGAGACAACCTGAGTGAAACATTTATAGTTTTTGTTGGACCGTGTACACGGAGCCGGCCTAGAAGAGCAAATGTCTGTCTGTCTGTCTGGCCCTTGTTAAATAGCGTAGTGGTTAGAGATGCGGACTATGGAACAACAGGTCCCACGTTCGCCTCCCGTCACTGATAAACATATTATGCCTCATGATGTGTTCAGGACAGACAAAAGCTTCGCCAGCTACAACCTTCTGGTGGATTTTCGAATTATGTCTTAGGATTTGTTCAGGATAGACGAATATTTTGCTGACTGCACGAATCTCTTGTCTTTTGACTTGATGAAAAAGCCTGTTATCATCACCTACATTGATATAGTAGTTATTGTATCAATGTCATTCATGAATGGCTAATAAGCTGTTAAAACGGCTAGTGACAAAACCATAAAGTTCATAGATGCTATTTGTGGTGGAGGAACGCTTAATAAGAAACATTACTCAGTTTAACACAATGGTTAATAGTGTCTAACGAAATATTCAAACTTGACGTAATGCGTGACAAAATTATACAATGTCAAGATGCTATACCCAGCTAACACGTTACGTAACCACGACCAACCGTGACGTTATGGATTGGTAATGTCATGACATAACCTTGTCAAAACGTTGTGGCAACATTATCCGAAGGTAATTGCATGACCACATAATTGGTAATCTTCCTTACCTCCTCAGCACGTCGCAGGAGCGTAATTACACGACGTACTGACAAGGTAGCTACTTACGTGCCGGTTTGGTAACTATCCTACGTAACTCCAACGTTATCTGAAGGAAATTAATGACCACATAATTGGTAATCTTCCTTACCTGCTCAGGATGTAGCAGAAACGTAATTACAGGACGTACTGACAATGTAACAACAACTAACAACTTTCGTACCAGTTTGGTAACGATTTTACGTAACTACAATCGGGGAATATTAACTCCTATTTTCGTTGCTACAACGTACATTGCTTACAATGTCATTACTGCCACCACATCGGAAACCACGTATTCCAAATTTCAAAGTTCACCTGAAGATATTTAGATTCACGAGAATTCCCCAATCACTGCAATTCAGACCAATTCAGATAGTTCTATATAATCTCCCACAACACAGACAGAATGCGTACACAAATTGTAAACTGCACGCGCAGATGTGCCACAGCTCGAGTGTCCCGCCATTTCTTGTTCGTTGTAGTTTGTACTCCTAAATAGTCGTCAGAAGTTTACAGTATCTCGGCAGACCGGTGGCTATAGCACGTTTATTTTACTCCAGTTTAAGATAATTCTGATTCATGTTCTGATTTAGTCATGTCTGTAAGTTTTCACCAGTACTCTTCTGCTACTGTGGTTAGCCTACATTAGTAGTTATTGCTATTTAGAAATGTTATAATCATTGATGTTAATCATACTTTCATTTTCTAATCTAGCAATTTTCCAATTTAGTTATTTTCTAATTTAGTCGTGTAGCCTACATTATAGTACTGTAATATACCTAACTACTGCAGGTAGTGTAAGTTTTCTTTTAAGTTATACTTGGCTAACTAGCTACTGCAGCTAGCAAACGGTACTGTATGACTACGCTAAACAAACATCAGTTTAGTTCGTTAAGTCGACATCATTTCTGGTGCACCGTCATCATTTCTGGACAAGGAATCTCAGGTGAGCGTATTTAACTTCTTTACAAAGCAGATAGCTAACTATCTGTCATATAGCTAAAATCACTTTGGTAGTTCCCATCGAATTACAGTACTGTCTAGCAAGCCAACTAACGTTAGCTCAAACGTTAGCAAGCTACCGTACAGTAAGTCAAATACTTACTAGCTTGGTTGGTAACTTTTTTCAAACGTAGATGAACATCGAGTCACCTCACAAGTACTCAAATGTCAAGATTTTTACTATGAGTTCCACAAGTAATGATTCAACAAGATATTTGACAAAATTGTAAAAGTGATATAAATAAATTATGAATGAATTGAATCAAATGGTTGACACTGTTTTATACTGTTTTTAAACTGGTTTTCATTGTCCATGTCCAGGTGCAGCAACGGGTCCAACGGCAGAAGAAGGTGAAGATAGAATTGAAGACCACTCAGACTAATTTCTGACAACAAGGAAGAGTAAAGTGTCCGTCTTTGCTTGTGTGATTGCATTTTGTCAGTTGGATAATATTAATTGTTTGTTTCAATTTATAGTTCATGTTTTCTTATCTTCATCATTTCACAATTCTTCACCATTTGAGAAGAAAAGAACCCAATGAAAAGTAAAGCGTTCATATTGGCTTGTGTTCTTATGTTTTAATTATTTGTAAAATGGCCAGTTTGATAATATTTCTAAATTTGATCAGTTGATAGCTGGAAAAAAAATGTCAGTGATCGGAGAAGGATAGAACTCTACTAGTGGAAAAAATAACTGTTTATCATGGCTATTGCCATTGAAGACCTACAATTTAATAGGAGTTAACTAGATGAGATTTGCTACTTTATCCTTCCTGATGGTTAAGAAGTCCCACACAGTTCTGATATGAATTTCTGTGCTGTTGACCAACTTGGGAGTGTGAGGTGGGTGATAAATAAAATATTTTTAAAATTACATAAGTGTTCTTGTTTGTCTGTAAATGTATAAACGTTTTTGCTACATATACTTTTTTGCTACATATGGGGCTCTTGTATATTACAGGATATGTCATGTACTTCGCTAGGAGAAAATGTCTGGACTGATGATCTAACAGCATTGCCATTATTATATGTGGGAAGGGGTTGATAAAATAAATATATAATATAAATACATAATACCTCACTGTAAAACTAAACGTCAGTGTAGAACCCCGCTGAAATGTGTTGTGCACATTTAAGAGTTCATGGAACAGTTGGAGCAGGTAAACACAAGGTTGGAGAAAACTGTCAAGATGGACAGAAATTAACTTAGCTGTACATATTCTAGCTGTAGGTATGAATATAAAAATTGTGAGGATGGCAGGGATTCGCGATTACCAACCGACAAACCTAAGAGATATCACGTTGCCACGACATGCTAGCGACCAACTGACAATGTCAGTTAGTTACGTTGTAGCGACAACAAGAAAACTTTCACTTTTCCGGTTGTGACAACGTAACTGACAGCGTTGCTGCTACCTAATTTCGGTCACCAGATAACGTAACAACATTGTGACAACGGAAATTTGTTAGCTGGGTACCGGCACCCCGCAAAGATGTACCCTGGTGGCGTAGTGGTTAAAGACACAGCCTTTCACGTGGACGACTTGGGTTTGAATCTCAGGAGGGCAATGATCAACGCTTTTTATTGCGGGCTGGCTGAACTAGGCTTGCCTGGTTTCTTGTTATTAATAGTTGTTAATTAAGGGTAGATAAGTCGATGTAATTACAGGCCCTCTTGATCATCACCTATCAGCACGCAGGGCAGACCATGTTGCCTATATTTTGTATGGTGCTTAAACTGTTACTTACGCTGTGCCTGAGGGGTGGTGGGTGGGGCCCACGAGAGTGCCCCGCCCCCTCTGAATCAGTTCTGTGCCTGGGCTTGAGAGATTATGGTCATGAGAATCTTAACAGAAGTGCTGACAACGCTGAACGATGGACAATAGATAAATGTGGTGGCCGTTACTGATAGGCCCCACCCACCATGTCCACACCTCCTACTAGGAACTGGTCGTGTGACTGTCAGAGATTCTATCAATAGACACTTTTTGTGTTAGTTAACAGCAATGATGTATTTTGTGGGCGGAGCCGAACTGGTGGCAGAAAGTGACAGTAACCTCTTTACAACATATAGGAATATGGATCATCCTTACGCTTTCTCCAATTTTTTGGAAAGAAAATGTCATATCACAGATATAATATTACCATATATCCCGTTCATTCATTAAATGCTTGCATAAATACAGAGAGATGTAAGCTAAACTGTCTAAGTGTGAGCAATTTGGTTTGTTTGCTGTTAAAAATGCCCCCTCAGTTTTTTCATCCTCGAGCTGGTCCTGAGATAAATGATCGATTGTGCAGAAAAACGGTAACGCTCAAACAGATAATCATTAGGGAATGATAAAACATCCAAGTGGGGTCTGATCACCCTCTCCTGACTGAGATTTCTAAAGAGTATTTGTGCTTCAAGTTGCTCTTTGATAAAAGGACACGCCCTGTCTGACACATTCAGATGGCAGGTTTCAGTTAAAGAGTAGGACAAAGTCAGGGTTAGTTGGATAAAACCTGCTAGTGAGCAAGTTAGCATCACAGAGTATGTTGCCGTAGTAACTGACTCAGAGAAACGCTGAACTGGCATTTTGAAACCGTAAACTCAAGAGTTTCCATCAACTCTGAGTCAACTAACTCTAGGTTTTCACTAAACCCACTTTCTGAAATACCCCCTGTGTCTTTAACCATTACGCTTTCTAAACAGTGGGTGTTGTTGCACATGATATGTGTGTAGAGATGTGGTGTTTGTTTACTTCTGCATTGTTAAACCAATTAGTCGAAACTTCACGGATCTTGAAACTAGCAACGTTTTAGTCTATCCTGAACAAATCCTAATGCCTAATTTGTTTTGTCCATGGCATGGATTGAACACTAGTCACCTACATGGCAGTCCGTGTCTCTAACCACTACCCTATTTAACAATGGGTAGTCACTCAGTCTGTCAGTCAGTCAGGCACTCACTCACTCAACCACTCACTCAGTAAGAGACATTCGCTCTTCTTAGCCGGCCTCGCTTACGCGGTCCGGCAATAACATAAAACTCAGTTGAGGAAATCATGTCAAAGAAAATTAAACATTTGGCAGACACAAAGTACTCCCTTCAATGTGAAATTATTGTCCACGTATACAAAACTTTTTTGCACAATTGTTTAATCAGCAATCAATTCTTATCCATGCATAAAAGAGGTCACCTATGAATTGCTTTTGGCAAGAATGGACCAAACAGGGGCAAACGGGGTTGATTAGATGAGTGGAATACACAGAACTACAATTTTAGAGGAAATTTGTGCCACAATTATTGACCGTTGTCAATCATGGCCTTTCCATGAGTGAGGCTGGGCAGCGAGTCAAGCCCAATTTCAGCACATCAACGGTGGTATCAACAGTAAGAAAATTGAAGAATGACAATAGGGATGTTAAGATGCTTTATCACAATTTATAGAGTACAATATAGGTGTAAAATACATTTTAGAAATGTCTTTGTTTTTGCAGTGATTTGTTGGCTTGATGTATTTTATTCTCTGTATACTGCATTTATAAAGAACAAAATGTAATATGTTTACATTCCTTTTATGGTACAAACTGTTATTACAGAGACAAGAAATGACTCATACATATAAAAGAGGGTTAACCATATTAGGGTATTTGACAGTTGTAGTTAGTTTTTATTGGGACATAAAGTAGTGTAATGATTGATAGGAATAACTTCATGAGATGACAAATTTTATCCTTTGATGCAAGTACTTGATTTTGTGTCCTGTATTTAATGATTTGCATATGAAATGTGTCATTCTGGCCAACTGTGGTGTTTCTTTTGGAGCAGCATGTTAGCTATTTTGAAAACTTGAATTATGCATTGGGCAAGTGCTCAAGCAATCAAGAATAACTGTAGTAAGGTTTTCAACAAATTTCATCAAAGATTTTGTCTGGAAACATCCAGATAAAGCATAAACATACACAAAACTGTAGCAAGCTTGTTACAACTCGTCCAACTCGTCCTTTGAGAATTTTGTGCTGTGGGATGACAAGCCTTGAAGTAGCCAAACATGGATTTTTGAATTTTCATTCCTGTTTTAGATATTGTATGATTAGCTAATCCATGAATCCGTGATTTTTTTAAATAAAATATAAGGAGAGCAACTACCTGTGCGGGTATGTTTTGTTTGCTAACTTTATCAAAAAGATAGCAATGTGTTTATCCAATTATTAATTGTCTGTGTTCATTTCCTTTCTGGATGATCATGACGTAATCATGCTGTAGACAGGCGTCAAGGACTGAGCTACACTCAGAGATGGCATACTTATTTAATCAGAAATGTCAAGTGCAAAAGTGTGTTTTATGGAGCAGTACTGTAGATGTGTCTGCACCGATACTCTGACCGTTTAAACCATAAAGGGCACCTTATTCATTTTCTGTCCAAGATTTTTCACTCTTAATAACATTTCGTTTTTCAAATAAATGTCAAACCAATCCAATTCAAACTCAAATGTCAAGAAGCAGTTTTTGCATTCATTTTTGGACTATTAAATGCTTTATATACTGTATACTCCATAAATAGCCATTCTTTCCTGAATAATATATATGGTAGGGTGACTGATTTCTTCTTTGGGGGTATTCAAGAAAGCAGACATGTTATTAGCTTTCTGGAGTGGACCTCCATGTCCATGCAGCTGGTAATGTTGAAGTGTTCCTGGGACTGGTAAAACATTTTCTGGGTTATGTGGTGAGATAGTCTATGCTTCTAACTAGTGACCTGAGTTTTTGGCAGACATGCCCCGCCCCAAATATGTATCCATAGGCACACTCCACAAGGTAGGTGTTACTTTAAAAAAAATGTACAGGGTTGGAATTATCTACGTGCTCAAAATACATGTTAACTTCAAATAGAGTGTGTAAATATCACGAAAAAAATATTAGGCACTTTACAATGAAGACTGCAATGTCCATAATACAGTATGTGTCATTAAGGACATTTGACTCACAAAATATACATAACTTCCCAAAGATGAAAAGGACCCCCCAACCCCCCCCAAAAAACTCCTTATTTGTTGGGCAGAATACAATCACAGCTGTGAGATATGTGACCTTTTTCTATGAGAATAGAGCGACCAGTGAAGCACAAACAGCATTGTAAACACACACCTACAGTATCAGCCATAACATTATGACCACTGACAGGTGAAGTGAATGACACTGATGATCTCCTTATCATGGCACCTGTCAGTGGGTGGGATATATTAGGCAGCAAGTGAACATTCTGTCCTCAAACATGGTGTGTTAGAAGCAGGAAAAATGGGCAAGCGTCAAATTGTGATGGCTAGACGACTGGGTCAGAGCATTTCCAAAACTGCAGCCCTTGTGGGGTGTTCCCGGTCTGCAATGGTCAGTACCTATCAATAGTGGTCTAAGGAAGGAAAAGCGGTGAACCGGCAACAGGGTCATGGGCGGCCAAGGCTCAATGATGCACATGGGGAGCGAAGGCTGGCCCGTGTGTTGTCATCCAAGGGACGCGCTACTGTAGCTCAAATTGCTGAAAAAGTTAATGGTGGTACTGATAGAAAGGTGTCAGAACACACAGTGCATTGCAGTTTGTTGTGTATGGGGCTGCGTAACTGTAGACTAGTCTAGGTGCCCATGCTGACCTCTGTCCACTGCCGAAAGCGCCTACAATGGGCACGTGAGCATCAGACCTGGGCCACAGATCAATGGAAGAAGGTGGCCTGGACTGATGAATCACGTTTCCTTTTACATCACGTGGATGGCCGGGTGCGTGTGCGTCATTTACCTGGAGAACACATGGCACCAGGATGCACTATGGGAAGAAGGCAAGCCGACCGAGGCAGTGTGATGCTTTGGGCAATGTTCTGCTGGCAAACCTTGGGTCCTGCCATTCATGTGGATGTTACTTTGACACGTACCACCTACCTAAGCATTGTTGCAGACCATGTGCACCTTTCATGGCAACGATATTCCCTGATGGCGTTGGCCTCTTTCAGCAGGATAATGTGTCCTGCCACAAAGCAAAAATGGTTCAGGAATGGTTTGAGGAACAGAACAACGAGTTCAAGGTGTTGACTTGGCCTCCAAATTCCACAGATCTCGATCCAATAGAGCATCTGTGGGATGTGCTGGACAAACAAGTCCGATCCATGGAGGCCCCACCTCGCAACTTACAGGACTTAAAGGATCTACTGCTAACATCTTGGTGCCAGATACTACAGCACACCTTCAGAGGTCTAGTGGAATCCATGCCTCGACGAGTCAGGGTTGTTTTGGCGGCAAAAGTGGGACCTACACAATATTAG
This sequence comes from Esox masquinongy, assembly GCA_016801175.1. Taxonomy (NCBI): domain Eukaryota; kingdom Metazoa; phylum Chordata; class Actinopteri; order Esociformes; family Esocidae; genus Esox; species Esox masquinongy. The sequence goes on along the minus strand of JACXGI010002472.1, from coordinate 38,538 downwards.
GCAGGTGGTCATAATGTTATGGCTGATCGGTGTATATAGAAATCAATATTCAGTTACTGTATTTATCATCTGTATATACCTGTAACTATTTGCTACAACCATTATTGTTACAGTACTGTTTGGACAGTAGCTAATAATATAACATTTCAATTGTAAAAAAAACTAAAATCTTTGTGTCTAATTTCTGTGTGTAACTTAATTATTTTAACTTTGGTTTTGACTTTGTTTCTGCTTGTAAATTATTTTTCTTTGTTTCTGCTTGTTTTGGCAGTGTAAAAATGTTTTCCTATGAAAATAAAACCCTTTAAATTACAGGGAAAGTGACAGAGAGAGAGAGAGAAAGAGTGAGAGCGTAATAGTGGGCCTGGGCTGGAAGAAAATTGAAAGCAAGTGAGAATTTGATATTTTTATAACCTTTGACATAGAATAAGTGTTGTTGACCAAAGCATTGTAAAGTTAACCATCCAATCAGACAATAGACCTGCACAGGACGTTATCTGCTGAAGTCAGGTTGGGGCCGGCAACCACTACAATTAAACCTTTATTTTGACTGGGAGTTGTGCTGAGACCGTCTTTTAATAACAATGAGCCCTGTAATTACAAACGTAAGTACATCAATACACATCAATATACACTTGCGCATCACTATACACAATCAATACATGATGAGCAAAACACAACAGATCTACACTAAAAGGGTCCTCAATCAGCAGTCTGAATTGCCTTCAAGTATTTGGAGGTTAGTCAAGGGGCAAACAAATGAATAAAATAGAAGCACAGGTACCTGACGTAACGGAGAAGGTACTGAGAATAGTTTGGGCGATATCCTCAGGTAATCCTGTGAAAGCTTAAAGATAGCAATCAATCCACTTTGTTTATTAATGAGGAATAACTATTGTACATTTTTGTTTATTGCTACTTGCCTTTCTTTTAAATGTAACATTAATTTCTGAAAATGTATTCATGAGGTCTCTGTCTTTTACAACACATGAATAAATCAATATACACTAGGCACATCAATCTATACATCGCATACTCTAGACATGATCTGGTGTGGAAGTATGGTAAGGCACAAGTTTAATACAATATGACTTCATGAAATATAATAGTCCTAAAACAAAAGGGACAGTTTCCAATACAGGATACAGAGTATTGAACCTATCACCTGTGGAAAAGTTTAGTGTGCTATGATAACGTACAGTGGTAGCTGCAAGCATACAGAATCAGAGAAAAACAATCATGTACATAAAGAATAATCAACCATTTGGGTTATAAGACCTTTCTTTTTTTACTTTTATTTGTTAATCTGGGAAAATCTGTCTGACTCCACATCCATCACATTTACAGTCTCTATAGAATCTAGACTTGTGAATATATTTCTGAAGATAACATTGGATGAGATTACTTTAGAAGATAATGACCTAATTTACTTGCGAACAACTCTTACATCAAACAAATTCACATACGGTAACTCTTTACTTAAATATGCATTCCAGGATTTCTGTCCACTGGTTGTAAAAGTGGCAATGTCGAGCCAATAAGGGTACTGTACTATGTCATTAATGAACAGAGAAAAATAATAGGGTACTATGTACTGTATTATGTCATTAATGAACAGAGTAAGATAATAATAACAGTGTACTGCTTTACTTACACTTACAAAACAGTTGTAGTATTTAAGTACAAGGGACACGTTATGTTCTGTAATGTCACCACAACAAACATTGTTCAAGTAACTTCAATCATTGCAGTTCAGAGGATATAATGCATTTTAATGTAAAAAAACCCCCAAAAAAACTCCTTCAACACAAAATAGTAATAGAAAAGTCAATTTATTTTTTGGCACAAATTGTTTTCGGAGAACATGCGGAGACCTATATCAATATACCCTGGCCTTCCTATTTTGGAAAACCGAATGTATCATATATTTCCGAACGCTATATTGGTTGCCCTGTTCTCTTCCATTGTAGTCCGGAGACAGGTTTCCTTTAGAAAAATAGAAAAAAAACATGTCTCTACAGTCCATGATTATGTTAGATAATCTGAAAAAATAGTGAACCTTTCCTTTTAAGCTTAGGCATTCATTCAGTGTGGATAATTAGAGTTTAGGAAAGAAAAAAACAATGAATGAAACAGCGCACAGAACTGGGATTGAACATGGAGACATTGAGTCCACAGATAAAATGTCTATCCACTATCCCCATCCACAATGCCATAGCTAGCAGTATGCTTACTAGATGGTAAAAGGCAGGAGGGGATAGCCTGCAGAGACATCTAATTGCAGGTGCTTATTCACCTAATGTTAGAGTATAATTTGATGCTCATGTGACATGTCTGACCGTATAAGAGAAGTGGAAGTAGGTTTGCGACATGTTTTAGGGGGGAAAGCATGTATACATAGATGCAACATTTTTATGTTATTAACATGTGAGAGAGGGGTGTGAGAGAGAGGGAGGGTGAGAAGGAGGAGGCGAGAGAAGGAGGGTGGGAGATAAGGAGGGAGAGAAGGAGGGAGGCAGATAGAGAGAGGGGAGAGACTGTGGGGACATCTACACAATCTCTATCTTCAATCATTTCCCTTTAAATGCTGTGAGTGAAAGACTATTCTCACTCATTAACTCTATGACCGTCTGTGGCCGCCTGCTAGCCCTCATTCCCAGACTACCGGAGAAGAAGAAACGGGCAGGCTCGCACCACGGGGAGAGACGGCAGAAGAGAGAACAGGAGAGAGACAGTCACGGAAGTGAAGAGACGTGACAGCGAGAGGAGAATTGAATCACCCTTCAGGGAAGCAAGACAGAACAAGTAGGTTGCTCTCTCTTATTCCTATACACCACACAAACTACACACACAATGCACAACAATTGTGCACACAAACATACAACATACACTAAATTATAGTTCAAATGAATTTTATTAAATCAAAAAATGGAAATGTTTGAAAATGTACAATTCTTATTTTGAATGCTTATTTGTTCGGCTGATTTGATTTGACCTGGTTTTGGGTTTGACATATGATGTCTTACAGTTCTAAATAGCTCAAAAAGTGTAATTTATTGCAATTGTTAATAATAATATGCACTTTTTTCAGTAACAGATCAAAATTGCAAAACATTTTGTAAATGTAAGATTTTGTTTTTATATTTTTTGCACTATGTATTTTCCTTGTGTATCATTTGTTGTCCGTCACCCCAATGTAGTACATCAGTGTTCTGTAATGACTTTGGCACCTGACAGCAGCAGGTCAACTGATTAAATGTGTTTCAGGAGCAATTTGACTGTTGTCTCATTCGCTCACTTCAAAGTAAATACAGCAGCCTGTCAATTTCACAGTTGAAATAGCATCCAGTACTATACTGAAATACCACTCAGAGTGTAGGGCTACACTCATCCAGACACCCCAAATTCTGATGTTATTTCACTAATTGGTCTCTTGAGTCACATCAGATCTTTTCACATCAGATCTCATCCAGAGCTTTTTGGTCAGATTAGTGTAAACACATATTGTCTTTCACGTCAAACACGCTCTCTGCTTCTACAGCATATCACGGAGGCTCTGTTTATTCGTGCAGCCCAAATAAGAGCTTTAGCCATGCTGTTGGCACTGATCTGATCTAATTGGTCAAAAGACAGATTTGGACGGCCCGTGGAAGGGGAGTCACTCGACAGCGTACGGATATCTCAGCACCCATGGGACTGAATTGCAGAAATGACTGTTGGGCGTCATTCACAGCTTCGTTGCATTGTGTTGCATGTCATGTCTCAGAGCATTGCTCTGGCTACAGATTCACTGCCTCCTTCCTCATCACCTGTTGGTTTTTCACACTGACAGAATTTTGTATTGTATTTTCGTCTCTCTGTTCTGCTCACTTTGCTGTCTCTGTCTTCTTATCTCTTCATTTCTTGGCTAATGCATGTGGGCAATCAAATCACATCAAATTCTTCCAATAGCAGAGACATTGAATCAAATGATTCATATGATATTTATTCAATGAAATTGTTATTGACAAGCTACATTCTCCCTAAAAGCCATTTAATGAATCCCACCAATATGGAGCAAGTGGATATTAAATGGGTGGTCTTTGGGTGGGGTGCAGATGGCCTCTGTTTTGCATTTAGAGGATTCTCTGCTCTCATCGGGGCCCAGAAATAAGTGGCTGTAAGGGCTTCATCAAGTGCTTGGCAACAGCGTTACTGGGGAAGTGTATCCGAGGATGTGAGCTATGGATGTGGCTTTATTTGGGTGAAGTGGGTGGTCACGGTATTTTAAGACACTGGACAGGAAGACACAAATGCGTACATTGAGTTTTTTGACTTCTTTGCTTTAATTAACTCTGTTTAGGATATACAGAGCAGTTAGCATCTACAGCAGCTCATACAGGTCACGATTAATAACAGATTGGTATTGAAATCTGAGTGCTGTGGTGCGATGGCTATCTGGTGAACTTCTTGAAAACATGTTGAGATCATTTTAACTCAAATAAAAACTTTACCAGGTGGTCAAGAAATTAGAAGCGAGTCATAAAAACAACAGCCTTTTAGAACCTCAATTTGCATAGCATTTTTCCTAATCTCAACATTACATACATTACTTGACATAATGGAGTAGATGTGGTTTAACCAATTCATTTGTTGACCACAATTCAATTAAATGTACCAACCTATGTAAAAAACATATTTCATACATTTGAATACCTTATGTTGACTGATCAATCATTTTATTGGGCACACAAACTATAACTTTTTTAAATTCCAAATGATTATTTATATATTCATACTTTTCAAGGGCTCAAGGAACATGAATTGTGCTATATTTATGGATCACTCACCAACTGAAGTAATGTATGGTATTCCACATCTTTGACGACCAGGTTTTTGTAAAACCCTTTGAGTGGGCCAAGTTTAAGTGCCTCAACAGAGAACTGCAGCAACCCCAAAAGGACACTAATGAACTAGAAATTGATGCAGAGGCCTGGAGATGTTGACCATTGACGTGAAGCTCTTTCTCATATCAAATTCTAAATCCTCTTTGAAAACATGCTTTACTGGCCAGTTGGGGACACAGATAAAGGGCTTTTCATTCTTGATTCAAACGTTTTCTCCAGGGAAATATTAATGCTGACGCATCCTCCTGTCTATAGGGCAGTGGTGTGCTGAGATGGATCCGTTCCTGGAGGATGTCCTGAGTGGAGCCAATGCTACTGGAGGTCTCTCCTTGAACCACAGTAACAACCCACTAGAAATGTTCTCAGGCATGCAGCTGCTACTGCGTTTCAAGCCTCTTTTCCTGCCCCTCTACTGCCTCCTGGTGGCTGTGGCCAGCATCGGCAACTCCATCCTTCTGGCCTGCATTCTGACTGACAAGAAGCTCCACAACGCCACAAATTTCTTCATCGGCAACCTGGCGTTCGGCGACCTGCTGATGTGTCTGACCTGCGTCCCTCTGACCGCATCGTACGCCTTCGACAGCCACGGCTGGGCCTTCGGACGCCCTCTCTGCCACCTGGTGCCCTTGCTGCAGGCGGCCACGGTATTCGCCTCGGTGCTGTCCCTCACGGCTATCGCCGTGGACCGCTACGTTGTGGTGGCCCACCCGGTGCGGAAGAGGATCTCTGTGTGGGGCTGCGGGGCGGTTGCCGTGTGCGTGTGGGTGCTGTCCCTGGGCCTCGCCGCCCCTCCGTCCCTCCACACGCGCTACCTGGACCTGAGGCCCCGTGGCATGGAGCTGGTGGTGTGTGAGGAGTTCTGGCCCAGCTCCGGCCGGCTCAGGCTGTTCTACTCCTGCTGTGTGCTCGTGGCCTCCTACATGATCCCCCTGCTGTCGGTCAGCGTGTCCTACTGTGCTATCACCGTGCACTTGAGACGCCACTCACTGCCCGGAGAGCCCTCACACTGCCAGCAGCGCTGGAGCCAGAGGAGGAGAAAAACCTTCTCTTTGCTAGTGGCATCAGTGCTTGCCTTCGCCCTCTGCTGGCTGCCCCTGCAGGTGAGAACACACACACACGTGCAAACGCGCGCACACACAAACACACACACACACACACACACACCCACACGGTGTATTCACAATAATAGCCCACTGCAATTTCTTGATTATCAACTCATCTTCTTTCCTGATACTTTCTTCGTCCTTATTTCATTCAGCACATTTACCTGAGAACGTGTGACAGGAATTTTATTTGGGTCGGTTACACAGAAACCAATGATTTCCTAACGACTGCGCCTCCCGACGGTGCGCGTCTCCCCACAGGTGCTGAACCTCCTCCTGGACCTGGATCCAGACTACCGCATCGTGGGAAAGCGCTACGTCAACGTGCTGCAGGTGTGCTGCCACCTAGTGGCCATGAGCTCTGCCTGCTACAACCCCTTCATCTATGCCTCCCTGCACAGCAAGGTGCGGCTGCACCTCAAGGGCTACCTGTGTCCTTGCCACCGGCAGGAGCCGACAGAGGGCCACCTCCTCTCCCACCGTACCTCCAGAAACCCCGCCACCTGCCTCAGCCTTCTCTCTGAGGGACCCCCTCCCACCAAGGAGACCCCAGGGGGCACAGTTCTCAAGCCGGACCCCAACAATGACAGCACCCTCTGAGGACGTCGGGGAAAAAACAGCACGGTTCTTTCGGAGGGGTCAAAGGTTATGTACCACAGTGGTGGCCATTAGCAATGCTTCATCTGCTCAGTCACAGCAGGTTTATTGACAGCCTGCCACTCTATAGAACCAGGAAGTGGGGGGTGGGTGAGATGGGGCTGAGACTCCCTCCAGCGTGACAGGACCACTGATGGGATCTGATGACAGTTCGCCCTCTGGATGATTAATTTAGTCTGCCTTGGTTGTCACTACTGCATTCTTGCTCCCAATGGCCAGGTCCTTCAGCTGGCAAACTGTCACTACTGTCTGTAGTGAGATGGCTACAGTCCCACCAATATGCTGAGGAGAACATCTTGATTTGAAGTCCTTAGTCTTTGAATGGATTACCCTAGTAAAAATGGGTAGAGGACTGGGCAAAAGCCTGCAAACAGCTCGCTCTTTTTTTCTCACTCATTATAACTATCTGTTCTCTCTCTGAATTTTCTTGCCACTTTTATTTAGATGTCATCTTTTTCTTTTGACCTCTAGGCCTTCCTCCCCCTATATACAGTGTCTTTCAGTCTTGGCTGGAAGAAGTGCTTCTCCAGACCAGTAATGATAAGGTGTGTTGGATCAGTCTTGAAGAGCTCCTTGGAACTCAATTGTTGGGTGTTTTCACTCTAGGATGACCAGAAAATATGTTTGGTATTAAAGAATTTTCTGGAAAATCTCCCATAGAGAGCTGAGGGAATAATTCCTTGTTATTCCTTTAACATTTGCATCAGGAATTAAAAATTGTCAATACTTGGCTGTTTTCAAACATATCTGCATCTGGTAAGGCCAGTGTTGATTTCATTATGCTCCTGTTAGTGATCTATTAAATAGAGAAAGTGTAGTAAATTATGTAAAAAAAAATGTAGGCATATCATTTGGAACATATTTAATGGTCATAGGTCATTGATAATGCAGCTCAGTTGTACACAAAAAATGTAAACACCTCTTTCTATACTTTTGTCTAAAATAATACAAATTGACATCTCTGGAGAGTCAATTTAACGGATTATAGACTTCAAATCAAATATTACTTGTTAAATTATTTGTCAACAACCAGTGTTAGCTAATTATGAAAGGCTTATTTATGGGATCTTTTACCAAAAATCTGAATTTAAGTCAGCCTTAGGATTGCACATTTACACTAATCAACAGCACAGGGCATTCTCTTTGAATTTCTTAACCACTTGCTAAATACCAAATGGAACCCCCCCACCCTCATACTTGATTATTAATTAAGAGTGGACGATGAATTGCATCATTCATGTCACAATTGTGTCCCGAAAATAAGGCATGATATAACCACTAGCCATCGACCCTCAGGCTTAATAGAGGGGCAGGGCACAGTGATGACGGTCTGGTTTGGGATTCACAGTATGCGGAGCTGGTGCTCATAACATGGATGACTACATTGGAAACTCGATGAGCTTGAGTAAAGCTAAATCGAAAACTGACTTTAAAAATATTCAAAATTTATGTAAAACGTTTAATTCGGAGTCTGGGCTTCAGTCAATTGCTGAGAGCCCACTGTAAGGAGTATAATCTGTTTCATCATTCACCAATTATACATGTTTTCCTATGTATTTTGGGGTATATAACTGTCTAAACAATTGTAGATATCTCAATAATTTCACAGTCTTTCCTGCCTTGACATTACACATACAGCACCCAGCCTGCCAACCACAATTGGATTAGTTCCTTATCAGCTTCTGAGCAGCACAAGAAGACAAGGGTCATTTTTTTCAGCCATCAATGTGCCACCTGCTAAACTCAGAGACATTGGCTTTGAGCCTAATCAAATGGATTCATGCCCACAGGCATTCTCTCTTGGTGTCTGTTAGTTGATGTTATGTTCTGTTAAAAAGGTCAGTTGTTTTCAAAGTGAATTTCTCTTAAATAAAACGGATGTGTTGAACAACGTTCCTACCAACTGATTCCTGTGTGTCTCGATAACATTAAATTACAAAAAAATCTACAATTCTTTTTAGTGTTTTAGTGAGCTGTAATTTTAGATTTTTTTTACAAAAAGCATACAAAGAACAAGAACATCTAAATCCAAATCCCCATGAAACTGATAAATGAAATTGAATTGATTGTAAAACATGGTTGGATCTACAGCCACTCGAAACTGAGAAAAAAACATTTAATCTCAGAGTAAATGTATTTCATATTGCATTGTAGATTTTAGGTGTACTGATTATGTATTTTTGGATGCTTTCCCTGTTTTCTAATGCTCACAGACAATGCAAATTATATAAAATTTAAAAAAAAGTGTGAACTAAAATTACAAAAATGTAACTGATCAACTCAACCTTTCTTCTGACAAAACATTTCATAAAAAAGGTTTGCATTGAGTGAAAGCAAACTTACCAATGAATGCAATGCCCACGTCCGATGATGATATGCATGTTCCCAACAGGGTGGACCAACGGTGTCCATGTCTGTATTCTGAAGGTGACGGCTGAAGCCATCATTTTATCCCCACGTGTTATTGGAGGTGTGAGGCCGGCTTAGTTAGCTGGCATTAACGTAGCTCTGACACACAGGCCCTCTTAGCAGGCTGTCACTGACTCTGGTCACCCATAGTTATAAACTACAGCAAAACGGAATGGGCACAGATTTGATTCTGATCTGTATAGATGTCCACGCACGGACTGGTTTCATGAAGTGACTTCCAGACCGGCTTCCGTTCTAACGTGAGCTAAATGTATTTGTCCCGATCCCCATCCATCTCAAATGTTATGGATTGTGTGGGGATTTCGATATAAAGAGTCACACACACACATGCTGTATAAAGAGTATCTTGCAGCAGACACACAACCACACAGTTTCTCTCGCCGTCCTGTAAAGGCAGCAGGATTACTGTTAAACGTTAGGGCAGTCCGACTGCTTCACTAAATTGAACAGCGCATCCGTTTGTTCGTTAGTCACAAGTGACCAGATTTTGATGACAATTTGGGTGAATGAAGTCTTACAAGTGAGATCCGGCATTTATGAAAATACGCTGATTGGCCCAAGGGGGGGTTGACTTGTAATGACAGCATTACTGATTACCAGTCTGGAAGGGGGATGCTATAGCTCCGCACAGTAAAGTAACTGTAAACTACATACTGTAGTTCATCATTTCTCTATTTTAATAGGATTGTAGCTCTTGTTATATACATTCAGGGATTTTTTTTTTACATATGTATAGGGGAACAAAACATGTCATAGTTTTATAGGATCCCCTACCACCAATTAAATATGAAAAGCCGCTGTGCTGTATTTTATGGAAGTACTGTATTACCTCCATCACAATTATAGACCAGGTAGACCAGAAGTACATCCAGTACCAATGAAACACTGTTGTAAGCATAGACAGCTTCATGGAAAAGGTAGTAAAAGGGTAATGTTGAACTGTGGTTACACACATCCCCAAATGATACGTGCAGACAATGTTGCTTAACGACACTCGGTGCAATCGAAGTGTAACACAAAAACAGGCCGTCTTTGGACCAGAACAGCAGTAGGGCTATTTAAAATTCACGGTCACACTGGTATAGCACGTATACATGAGACACTGTTCTAACCTGAGTCATGTTTGGGTCATGTTGGTCCCATCTGTTCTGCATGTTTGCAAATAATTAAAGACTGTGAAATTTTACAAGTGAAAAATAACTAGTACTCTTCTTGTTGAATTAACACTTGACATGTTTTCACATACGCACAGGTAACCAATTCAAAAAACACACTTACACATCTACCCATAGCAAAATGATGTATGTAGACCCACAGTGATAAGTGCTACAAAGTGATAAGATATTCCATTAATGCCACTCCACTTAATGTAAATACTAATCTATTTAATATCATCCTATCTGACTGCCATTATATTAATGACTTCAGATAGCCAGGAGACAGACAGTAGCCTGTCTTTTGTAGTCACTGTTGTGCTCCACACAGAACAGCAGCAGTCCCACCTCTAATGGAGACAGGTGTAAGAATGAATTTTGGGGTTGACAGGTAGCCTAGCAGTTAGAGTATCTGACTGGGTTGCTAGATTAAATTGCAGAGCCGGCAAGGTGAAACCTTTTTAGTCCTGCTCTTAAACAAGCCTGTTAACCTTAATAACTCCTTAGGTCATTGCTGTAAGTAAGAATGTGTAACCTCATGTTACCTACTGTAAGAGTCTCCCCCCACTCTCTCGCTACACAACTCTGTCTCGCTCATTGCCACTTTTCTTCTCACAACCTTGGTTTGGCAGGTGAGAAAGAACAAAAACTGTTTTTAATCATTGATACTTTATTCCCCTTTTCACCTATACTCCAACTTTTCAATTTCCTCCAATGTCGATGACACCACTTATTTCTACAACACACAACACTATGTGTTATCAGTATAGCACATTGATTGGAAATACAGCTGTGAGAGTGCTGCAGCAGAGGTACTGTCAGTGTTGTTTTCATTGAATTGTATGATTTGCTCCAATGCCATTTGAAACTGCCATTAATGGAAGATGCAGCTTTGAGAGACAACAGTTGTTCACTGGCATCTAAAGTAATTGGCTTGTGTGATTTTTGTTTATTTTTTTCCATTCCTTTGTAAGACAGTGTGAGACAGCTGTAACCTGCTGTCTCACACTGGGGTAAAATACAATGTTCCCAATGATAGCGCTAACACACATGCCAATGATTAGTGTTTTTCAGCCACAGGGACAGTGAATGTTTGCCTTATTCATTATGGAAAGCCAATGTCTTGTGCTATTTTGTTGGCTTGAAGAGTAAGGTGTCAGTGTTTTACACAGATCTGTGCGCAGTGAATGGCACAGTGGGGAAATTTCCTGGAGTGTATGCAACAGTGTGTGTGCAAGATTTCCCCAATGTGTATGCATACAAGCTTTCAGGAGTCCACGCAGGATTTGAGCACTGTCATTATTATGTAGAATTTCAACAGCGTAGTTCATTTAAAACCTAATTCACGCTAGCAACAATCGTAAAGACAACGTTTCAATTTCAATAGCATTTACATAATATGTGAAAACACTTTTTTATTAACATTTGCAAAACAGATGTATTATGATAACAGTTAGTTTTGGCAACAGGGCTGATAGTCAGCTTGATAGCTTGTTAAGTTAATCTACTTAGTTAATTTCATGAAATTAAGCTGATTTCAAAAGTCAACAAGTGACTATATGGATTGTTAAATCAAATCCGAACAATCGAAATGACTGTATTTTTTCCTTGCAGTTGGTTATTGTTTTATGCTGGTACCAAGCAAGAGCTAACGTGAGTGATCCCAAATTTACTGGCACACAACATTCTATAATTTGTAACATGATGACAAATTAAAAGCTTATTTTGTGAGTCAATAGTGTAACTGGATTTGTTTATTTTTTACACGCAAAGACCCAAACAGAGTTTTACAGCAACAATGATTTGTGGTCCAAATGAGCTGCGTTTGAGTTTAACAGTCATGAATAGAGCCAAGGTAGCAAACATTGTAGTAGAGTCTGCCAGTTAACCCTCCTTTTAAATGAAAGGGAAGACAGTTAGGGATGCTGCTAACTTATACCACCCGAATAACTTTGATGTCCATAAACACTAACTAGTGGCTGTTTCTAAGTTAGTATCTAGCAATGGCTCTCAAAAGTATTCACCCTCCTTGGACTATTCCATATTTTATTGTTTTGAGCCACTGTTACAATTTTTTTTCTGAAGAAGCAATTACTTCCTCCAACACTGCAGAAATTTGCATAGCTGTCTGGAATGAGCAGAGAAAATGTACTTTATTTAACTAAACATTATGTTGTGGAAGGCTTAAGCATTCAACGATGTGTAAGTAAGCAAGAAAGTATACAGCATTCAGGCACGAGTAAGCATTTCCAAGCAGGCAAACACATTTAAAAAGGATCCTGGAAAGGCATTTTGTGTTTGCTGACTGACGGACCGATCATTGGCACTAAAAGATACTGACTGCTAACAGCTACAGGCTGCTGACAGATACAGATTGTTGCGAAAGAAATGTAAATGTATTATAACTGAGCCAGCACAATTTTCACTGTGAATGCAGTTGTGTGGGAACAGTGCCTTTATATTTGAATTAATGCTGAAATTCTGCGATACATTCAAAATCCTGTTTTATGAATTAAACATTTTATTTTGCCACCTGGTAAACTGTCTGTACTTGAAACAGCTTCTGCTGGGTCCTGAACAAGTGAATGTTCTGGCGTTCAGGGGACATGAAAAGAGACAGCCAGTAATGCAAATCTGATTTTGGATATTAACAGAATGCACTCCTTCTTAACTCACATTTACTGGATTGGATGATCATTTCAGAAGAACCTGCAATGTATTTTTTTTCAAGCCAATTATGTGATGGATTGGGCATTGTCCATTTGGTCAGTACAGTACTTATTACACCACTGTCACTTTACAGGATTAGACAGGCATCTTTCTTCTCAAAGCCACAGGATAAAAAAGGACTAATGAATTAGGGATAATGCACATTAAGTTGTCAGTTGAACACTATGTCCATGCCCTATTGGGCGCCTCAAGAGTACTTATGGTTAGTCGTCCCGCTTTTTTGCTCGGGGATTTGATCCAAGTTGATTCCAAGTGTAAGGCCTAGTTAAGACACTGATTGTGAGTGTAAGAGGGCCACATTAAGAAATAAGGTACAGTTTACTATTTTTAATTTGTTTTGTTTCTGCATATCTTCCCTAGACATCCAGTTCAATACAGTTAATTTCTGGCAGCAAGCCTAACAGCCATTCACTGAGGAAGAGGGGAAATTACACTGGACATTACAGTACATTTTTGTTTGAATGAAGTACCTTATCGCTATCTCTAAAAGAGGAGTTTCCTACAAAATAAAGCTTTCCCCAGGCTTAATAAAAACAACTTAATCTATCTGGTACATCTCTGCTTTTCAGTGTTTCATTTGAAGTACTTTGGTCCTTGTAAGCAGCTCAGAACCGGAGCTAGTGTGTACACTGTAGCCAATGGCTCTCACCAGTAAAATGCCTGCCACTCAACATGCGACCGTATCTACAGGCACCGCTGGAAACTTATTGATGAGCAGCAGGCTATTATGTGAATCGTAAAATAGCATACCTAACAAGGCAAATGAACCCGCAGTTGTTATCAATTTTGATGCTGTCTCTCTTTCACTCTACCCACGGACAGGGCTGAAAAGGTCTGAGAAGTGATTGCCACAGAGAAGAGATTATCGACCCCTCCGTTCAGTGACAAACAAAGGTGGTAGCCAAGTGTGTTCCGAAAATCAATGGAGTCTGGTTCACGTCTGGTACCAGACCGTTCCTGTCAGATTTTGTTAAAGATCTTCTCAGTTCTTATTAGAACTGAGCAGGTAGCATAAATTTCTCTTCTAAGAATTAGGATAATCTCAGTGGCTTCCATTCAAAAACTGTTATGTTGGGTTGTAGACAACAAATAATTTCATCCCAAACCTTTGTTCTCCTCATTGGATTTGCCTCATTAGCCCTACAGTTATGGCTGGCTTAGGCTGGCTGCAAACCGGACTCAGGGTTAGACTTAACATAGAAAACATGAATCTCTCTCCCACTATTTTGTATGCTATGTTACATGAGTTGTACAGTGAATTTTGAATCATAGTGGCAGATGGAGTCACATTCCCAATGTCTGGAAAATCTACATTATTGCTGCCAATCAAGTGATTGCCTTTTCTTCAGCTGGGATGAGTTACTCATTATTAATGCCTGAAATTAAATCCTTTCTTTGTACCTCATCCTCCACACTGATTTGAATGAGTACCAGGCAAAACTTTTGCCACACTGGTGTACCACAAGGATGTGTGCTGAGCTCTCTCCTGTACTCCCTCTTCACCTACGACTGCGTTCCTGTACACAGCTCCAACACCATCGTCAAGTTCGCAGACGACACCGCGGTGGTAGACCTGATCAGTGACAATGACGAGTCAGCCTACAGGGAGGAGATCAAGTGCCTGGCAGTGTGGTGAGCTGACAACAACCTGGTCCTCACAGCAAAGAAAACCAAGGAGCTCAGTGTGGGTTACAGGAAGTCTAAAGGCTGCAGTCACGCCCCAGTTCTCATCGATGGCACTGAGGTGGAGCGTGTGTCCAGCTTCAAATTCCTGGGTGTTCACATCTCTGAGGACCTCTCCTGGACCCTCAACACCTCAGCCCTGGGGTTTCTTTCCATCTACTGTAACCCTGCTGAACTCTGTGACCCATCACTAACCATACCCCTTCCGACTCTCAGGGACTATGTTGCACTACTCCCTTTGTACTACTCTAATACTGCTTAATTTTTTTCCGGAGCTGTACTTAATACTTGTATATAGTTTCTTTGTAAATTTTCTGCCCCCTTCTATTTGCACTTCTGGTTTTGACGCTAACTGCATTTCGTTGTACTGTACTTGTACTTGTTCACTGACAATAAAGTTGAATCTAATCTAATCATCACTGCAAACTCTAAACAGTTCATTTTGTCTTCTGAAGCCCATCCGATGCTGTTCTGATTCTTATCATGCTGCTCAACCAGGAAATCTGGAATCCTTACACTCCAGCCATCAATCTAAACTGAGCTCAGAGGTGCCCAAGCCCCCCCATGGCAATGACATAGTTTACTAACCCCCCCAATACTGCCCTCCAAGGAGACCACAGGGCTAATTTCCAAGCAGGATTCTAACCCTGGTCTCATAATGATGCAACTAACTGCTCGGCAGTGACTTTACTGCTGTGCCATTCAGAGCCCCATCAGGCATAACTTAATGCTAATTAGCTCCAGCTGGTAGAGGTGCATCGGCTCCATGGCATGTCCCTATAAAGCATCTGGGGTGAAAAAGTCAGCACAGTAACACAGGTTTACACGAAATAGACATAGATTGCTTATTTGAAATTTTTGCCTGCACAGGACATTATTCTCTTCAGGTGTTGGTAGAAAGTCTTGTGATACAACCCCAATGCATAGCCCGTATCTCTCACTTAATTGTAGAAATGCTTGTATTTGCGTCGCGTGTGGAAATCCACAATTTTGATAGGACATATGATATGTTAATACCATATTAATGGACATATATACAGTGGATATAAAAAGTCTACACAACCCTGTTAAAATGCCAGGTTCTTTTGATGTAAAAGAATGAGACAAAGATAAATCATGTCAGAACGTTTTCCACCTTTAATGTGACCTATAACGTGAACAATTGCGAGATGTCCTCGCAATCTGACAGATTTGGAGCGCTTTTGCAAAGAAGAGTGGGGAAATATTGCCATGTCAAGATGTGCCATGCTAATAGACTCCTACCGAAAAAGACTGAGTGCTGTAATAAAATCAAAAGGTGCTTCAACAAAGTATTACTTTAAGGGTGTGCACACTTATGCAATCAGGTTATTGTGAGTTTTTTATTTTTCATTTTTCCCCCTCGAAGATTTCAGTTTGTTTTTCAATTGAATTGTTTACATTATAGGTCACATTAAAAGTGGAAAAAGTTCTGACATGATTTATCTTTGTCTCATTCTTTTACATCACAAAAACCTGGCATTTTAACAGGGGTGTGTAGACTTTTTATATCCACTGTAGGTGAACAAAGCATCAGTGAAATTTTACTTTAAACATGGCACATCAAGACTTCTGTGAAAAGACATCTTTCACAGTAATTATGTTCAATTTCGGGACTTAAAAGATGCCTCTCCATTTACTGTCAGCACTCATAAATCAACGCTCCAAATGTTTCTTTCCTTCTGCTCATGCTGTTACCATAGCAATGTTGATAGTGGCACCCAGTCACAAATTAGCAATTGCTTCATGATCAAATTATTCAAAGTTGCATTCTCTGTATGAAAAATAACCAGAATATGTATTTTGGGTTTGTTTAGAATGTTTTGTATGATTCAACTTGAAAGGCATCCATTCCCCTTTAAGTAAACATGCCCAATGTAACACATCATCCTTGATGTTGCGCCATGTTTATGAGAACATGTGGTGTTGTTTGTATATGACCTCTTTCTTATAAATCATCAAGATAGATGGACATTATCTTATTTGGCAGCAGTATTCAAACAAACACTTTAAAACAACTCAGTGGTGTAATTTTCCAGGAATCACAGAAAACCATTAGTCTACTGTTCCTCGTCAATAAGTCATGTAAAGTGAGATCAATATTTCTGATTTGAAAAAAGGACATTTCAGTATTGTAGCTTCTCAGTCAACTTGCAGTATCATAGAGGGAGATGAGCAAATGCTAGATTGGATGATGTTGGATGATGATGTCCTCCGGGAAAAAGGGCATGGTAGGCTCAGAAGCACAGTCATTTGGGATTTGGAATCAAGGCTGATTGAAGGAGGAGCTGTCAGAAAGTGTCCAAAGTTTCAGCTCCGCTGGGACAAGCCATGGGATCTAGATGTTTGTTTCTTCTGACAGACAAGTCTATCTCCATCTCTGTTCTTCCCCTTTTACTCTTCTCTTGTTCTCTCATTTTATTTCCCTCTGTCCTTTTTCTTTTTAGCCATGACAACGCCTTGTATTCATTAACAAGTAGTTGTCATCATCCCATCTCCTAAGCTCATCACTTACCTTATTCATATATTTGTATAAAAATGTATGTCAACATTCAGTAGAAGTTATATATTCTATCTATATATTTGGTCTGCTCCAAGCAACACTTTTACATCAAGTAAAATTGTGTATTTGTAAATAATAATAATAATAAAGGCAATTATGATCTCTTAAGACACAAGCTGTATACATTTTCAGAAAACAGCATTTGTTTTGTATTCAGTAGAAAGAAAATCAGGTAACAGAACTGTAGCCGTGTAAAGTGTATCTCTGAAAAAACAATGAATTCATCCAAACAGGTTTTGGCATGGTTGATCTTTCACATCACATCACATCAGTTTTCATACTTCTGGTGCCAGCAACCAGTGGCTCTTCATATAAAGTAAAGAGCTACTGACTTCTTGGGTGAGTTCATGTTTAAGATTTCAACCAGCACCTTATAAGTTCCGAAACACCCTTTAACTCCTGGACTATGTACTTAGCGATCCATTCGCTCTAATATTTTACATCCTGGTTAGAGTAACAACACCAATTGGTGCATGAGAAAGAAATAATTAAGTTTTGTGAGCTGAAGACATTTTCCCCTCACTGGTTAGTCTCAGTGGAAGAGCAAAAGGAAGGTTTGAGGTAGCCTCTCAGAAAACAATCACAAGGCAGCATACTGTAAACAACAAATGATACAACTCCCCTCTTGAACCATTCACTGTCATTTTTTGATAGCCGATGCTCAACGACAAGACAAATAATTTAATCAAGTTTCTGGTCATGGGGTAGAGAGACTAATTGCCAGTGTGCCAAATGTCAACACTCTGAGTCAAAGACATATACATAAACACGTACACTATTATTGTCCTTGTTTTTTTTTCATGCGATTGTTGAGTCTTGACAGTGTATCATGTGTAGCAAATGTTGTTACAGTACATATATTTTGACTGATTTATATGCATTTGTGTCATACCATGCCCCACATGCATATTTGTGGGCAATGTTGCTTTACTTACAAATCTATAAAATCTTTGTCCCATGTTTTTATTTTGTTAAATGTAGCAGGTGAACAGTCTTGTTTTTGCTCCCAGTGACAAAGCCACAATGTTTTGTTGTTGATTTTGGCATGTGAAAATGTTGTTTTATTTTACATGGACTAACCAACT
Organism: Esox masquinongy; assembly: GCA_016801175.1. Lineage (NCBI taxonomy): Eukaryota > Metazoa > Chordata > Actinopteri > Esociformes > Esocidae > Esox > Esox masquinongy. The sequence goes on along the minus strand of JACXGI010002472.1, from coordinate 20,229 downwards.
GAATTTGAGGGACACTACCAGATGGTTTCTGCGTCCATTTGATCGTCAGCCAATGCATGGGTTGATCCAGCAGTCAACACCTCTTCCTCTGGTAGACATGTAGTTCTCCTTTATCAGTCCGCACTTTCTCTTTCAAAAAAGCATAAATGGCTGGTAATCTTTAAAAAGATCTGGTCCAAATTTCAAGCTATCTCTACGAGAACAGGAGGTAGAGGCAGAGGGGACTTGCAAACAAAACTAATAAGCTACAACTTCTGATAATTACTAAAAAGCATTTCTCTCACTCCTTTGCTATGTGCTGTACAGAGTCATGGCTAAATGACTGATGTGTGTTCTTCTCAACCAGGCTTGATGTAACAGGGTCAGTGTTCCGTCTAAATCCTGCATTCCACACCTGGGGGGGGGCTCATATATCCAGCGTGTGTTGAATCTTGAATGCAATCATTTCTGCTCAAAATGTGGCAATATGAACATTTGTGTATGTTAGGAAATGTATGCACAGCTATGACCATAAGGTTGTCATTTCTTTTAAAATAACACAACCCCGTTTCCAAAAAAGTTGGGACACTGTGTAATTTGTAAATAAAAACAGAAGGCAATGATGTGCAAATCATTTAAACCCTATATTCAATGGACAATAGTACAAAGACAACATATCAAATGAATAAAAATTGGAAATAATTTTTGTGAATCATGGACGCCGCGTCCTCTGGACAAAAAGAGGAGAGGGGCCAATCCTCCTTCTTATCAGCGCACTGTTCAAAAGCCAGCATCCACAGTTGTGAAGGCACCATTAATGCTGAACAATTTATATATAGGTTTTGGAGCAACATATGCTGCCATCCAGATGACATCTTTTTCAGGGAAGGCATTTCTTGTTTCAGAAAGACAATGCCAAACCACATTCTGCAAGTATTACAACAGCATGGCTCCGTAGTAAAAGAGTCCGGGTGCTAAACTGGCCTGCCTGCAGTCCAGACATGTCATTCATGGAAAACATTTGGCACCTTATGAAATGAAAAATACGGCAAAGGAACTGTTGAGCAACTGAAATCCTGTATCAAGCAAGAATGGGAATACATTTCACTTTCAAAACTATAGCAATTGGTCTCTTCAGTTCCCAAACGCTTACAGGGTATTGTTAAAAGAAAAGTTGATGCAACACAGTGGTAAACATGCCCCTGTCCCAACCTTCTTGAAATGTTTTGCTGGCATCAAATTCAACATAGACATGGTATTTTTCCAAAAACAACAACATTTCTCATTTGATATGTTGTCTTTGTACTATTTTCAATTAAATATATGGATAAATGATGTGCACACCATTGCATTCTATTTTTATTTGCATTTAACAGCAGCACAACTTTATTGAAATAAGCTGCAATACAATAATATGTAATTTTCACTAATTGACAGATAGTAATGTAAGCATCACTGAATAACCTCTACAGAATGGGTTAAACAAAACAGAATAATAAGTTTTACACTGCTCAAAAAAATTAAGGGAACACTTAAATCACACATAGGGTCTCGATGAATGAAATATATTAAGGATCAAAATCTTTACTGTAGATTGTGTAATTCGTTGAGAACAAAATGACGTAACAACGGTCAAAGGAAACCAAAATCACCAACCGATTGAGGGTTGGATTCAAACTCACACCGAAAATCAAAGTAAACAATTGAAATCACAGTCTGTTCCAACTTGCGTGAATTTCATCATGGCAACTCATGATGTGACTCAGTAGTGTGTATGGCTCCCACATGCCTGTATGCACTCCCGACAACGTCTGGGCATGCTCCTGATGAGATGACTGATGATGTCCCGGGGGATCTCCTCCCAGACCTGGATCAGGGCATCAGTGAGCTCCTGGACAGTCTGTGGCGTTACTCGCCGGCATCGGATGCACTGATACACAATGTCCCAGAGGTCCTCAGTTTGGATTCTGGTCTGGGGAACATGAGGGCCAGTCAATGGCATCAATGCCTTCGTCATCCAGAAACTGCCTACACACCCACATGAGGCCGGGATATATTCCTGCCAATGGCAGACCTGCCAATTCTGGTGTCATCTGGTGAATGTCAATTGAGCTCCATGGTGCTGGGCTGTGAGCAGAGGAAAGTTTGGTCAGAAACATGCACACCAGTAGCCTGCTGGAAGTCATTTTGTAGGGCTCTGGCAGTGCTCCTACTGTTCCTCCTCGCACAAAAGAGCAGATACCGGTCCTGCTTCAGGGTTGATGCCCTTCTACAGCCCTGTTCAGCTCTCCTCGTGTAACAGCCCGTCTCCTGGCACCTCCTCCATGCTCTTGAGACTGTACTGGGAGACAGCAAACCTTGAGACAGCACGTATGGATGCGCCTCCTAGAGGAGCAACTTGAATTGGCTGCAGGTACCACCTCATGCTACCAGTAGTGAGAAGGACACTAGCAAAACGCAAAACTAGAGAAGAATCAGTCAGGAAGGATAAGGAGAGAGCAATTGTCTATGACCACCTGCTAAACCATTCCCTCTTTTGGTGTTGTCTTGCCTCTCCAGTGCACCTGTGGCCACTTCCATTTGCACCAAAACAGGTGACATTGATTCACAATCACTTATGCTATCTAACTGGAAAGACTGATATCCCTGAAGTTTAACTGACTTGGTGTTATACTGTGATGATTACGTGTTCCCTACATTTTTTGGAGCAGTGTATATCTTTTCACAGAGAGCCAGTGTACGTGTGTGTGTATGTTTCTTTTCAAACAAACACATTTTTATTTTGAAGAAGCCTCTGCGTTCCAAAGGTGGCTATGCATTTTCTCAAGTGTGATTACACTTGCCCACACAGACAGAATATTCTCTGCATCAACACAGATCCAGGAAAAGGAGTTACAGATGCATGCTTACGTGCCTGTCAACAAAGCAGTCAGTCATTTTTTGCTCCATCTGTCAACAAGCAGGGTTATTAATTTAGTTTTTTGCTTCTTCTAGAATCTCCTTAACGTTCTGAATTACTGTATCTATTTTCAAAGCAAACAACCTGTTTACCTCAGCAGAGTCATGATCTTTAAATGTCTATTTTAGCTGGCTTCTTGCAAAATATAATGGACTTGCCAGACTCAGTGAATTAATTCACCTGTGTTTCTTATCTTTTTTAAATGGTTAGCAGTGTTAATTTCCAATAGCAGGTAATTTTAAAATTTACCTGCTATTGGAAATTTTAAAATGTGATGAAAAATATTAGTTAGTGACCTTTTTTCTTTAAAAATGACGAGACAATAAGACAAATGTGGATATTGGAAATACTGCAACTAAGTCAATTTCTTTTTCCACTGACAAATAATTGTGAGGTGAAAATGTTAGTAATTGACTATGGACATAACAATTGTACAAATGGTTTGACCTACCAGCTATTGAAAGATATTAAACATCTAGACTTGGATAAACATATAAATGTGTGTTTAACCATACAAACCACACAAGCGTGGGTAGAAAGTAAGGAGTTATTCTACAGTGACCATAGGTTATCCCAGGATGTAGTGCCTATAAAACTATATCAAGCGCACCTAGTTGCCATAATGTTATCACTGACTAGTTAGATATTCAAATCAATTTCAGTTTTTTATTGTTTTCATTTTTATGACAACTCATGAGCCCAACTGTTTGTCAATTTGTTTTGTAATCTACATGAGGCTTTGAAAAGGGAAATGATAAATCATGGTAAATTGGTTAATTGTCTAGCATCGCTCAGGTTGTGGGAGGTATTTTCTTTCCTCATTGCACTCCAGCAACTTCCTCATGTGCCTTGGGTGCATGCACAGCTAACTGAACCAGCTGTGAATTCATCGAAGCAGTGAGCGTAGCATAAGGCAGAGAGATGTGAAATGGTTGGTAAGCCATTGGCTGGCCCACCGTGTATTGCCAGACAAAATGGCAATGGCCCACTTTTGAACTGATGGTAGGTTACATTAACATGCTGACATTTGCAACCAATTATTGTACGTGCACCTTTTAATTAAAAAAGGAATCAGTCAGCCTTTAAGCCTAAGCCAAGTTCAGCCAGTCACAGCATATAAAAATTCAGTCAGACTCACAATCTCTATTGGACAAGTTTGCTTGAATAAGGCAGAACAGTCCAAAGGGATAAAATCCCATCACCTCATTTGTTAACGGGAGGCAGCTTGATGTACTTTAAAATCGATCCCCCACGGTTCTCAGGAGACACACAGGACCGCTGACTACAAAAAGCATAATACCAGGGTTGGATACTTTGGACATGGAGGGTCACAACACTTCTGTTTTTGTTTCTACATGCTAGCTAATTACACTAACCTGGTGTCCCAGGTGTTAATTAATCCTTGATTAGATGAATATCATGAAAAGCACATTTTTTTTAACTCTCCAGGATCTGGGTTTCCTACCACTGATGTACTGTAGCAATTTCAGCATCTGACCAGTAACTAAAATGTTGTTAGAACAAATCCCTGAGCCGGCAAGGTGAAAAGGAATCAGTAAATTTGCTCTCGAGTCAGTCATTTAACAAATTTCTTCCTGGGATTTAATACACACATATTCCCAAAACCCATTGGAGGAAAACTTTAGAGAAGAGGAAAATTAGACATTTTGTTACGTGTCCTTTTTTTCCCGCAATCTTATCCCATTTCCTATCGCATTCTGCGCAGGAGCTGTTTCATATAAGATCAATATCACAAACAAATTAGTGTCAAAGAAATTAAAAAATGATGCTACATGTGCACTTTTGATCCCCGCAACACAGATAATAATGTGTTTTCTCATTATTCTATAGGTATTTGTCAGCATTTAACTTTTCTACACAAATTTTCATTCATTACTTGTTGCCCTCAAAGACTAAAAGCAGTTTTTAAAAGAATAATGTTTCAAATTAATAGAAACACTGCATAAGTAGGCTAATCCTGACACCAGTTAATTATGCATTCTGGGATGTTTGGCCACTGGTTGTAAAATAGTCTCTGTCCAAACCAAACAGGTCCTCGAAAATGTTATATGTCGTCATGTATCCAGGGTTGGGTAGGTTACTTTTAAAATGTAATCCCTTACAGTTCCAAGTTACCTGTCCACATTTGTAATCAGTAATGTAACTTTTTGATTACTCAAACTCAGTAACCTAATCTGATTACTAATTACTTTTAGATTACTTTCATATTAAGAGGCATTAGAAAACAAATAGGAATAGCCTATAACCAAATAAAGAGCTTTTGCAAGATCAATCACTGTTAGAGTTCACATAGCTGGCCAAAAAGGGAATTTCCATTTTACCTTACGGTTTCGTACGCCTTTGGAAATGGTTTCTAAACCATTGCTTTCTACTTCAATATGATTGGGCTACATCTCTACATTACACCCTAAAGTCTGTCAGATTTTACAATTAATCCAATATCCCTCGATCTTCTAGAATTTGACTTTTTATCTGAACATAACCCAAAATCTAAGGATGTGTTATCTTATTCTGTTATTTCTGTTTTATTTATGTTTTAATAGCTTCAAAACATTGTTGAAAAATACATGGCAATTTCTCGAAAAGGATATTGACATTATTGTATATGAAAATCAAGATATCCGTAGATTTTCGCGCGTACACTAAATATGCAGTAGTCTGATGTTTTGCTCCACAACCACCAACATTGTCAAAACGTTGCAGAAACCCCAGGCACGCGAATGAACGTTTACAATCGTGAACACCCAAACACAAATACGTTTTACCCGCACGAACATAACCTGCGTTTATTAGGGCCACCAGTGATGGATTTTCAAAACGCTAATTAAAGAAATAAACTGTGATTATACACCTGCACTCTTAGCTTAAAGTCAATGACGTCAGCAGCCAAAGATAACCAATTAACCCAATTTTCTGAGATGCAAGCAGAATCACATGGCCTACCTGTATGGACGGAGTTGAGTTGGCTGCATCAAACGCAATCATCCTTTGGCAGAGTGCTTCCCAACACACATTTTCTCCTCAAATATCATGATAAATTCCATATAATGTTTTATCTTGAAGGCAGCGCCATGTTACAGCTAGCTAGCAAATAGTTGCCTAATCTAAACAATTCCTGTCCGAATTGTTCAGTGCAACTCTTCCTGGCTATGTTGTTCGGTGCATTTGACAAATGATACTTGAAAAAGATATAACAGGTAGGCCTATCGCCTATCATTGTTCTGAGAAAGATGCGTCGATAGTAGATAGCTAAATCACATTTTATATGGGTCAGCTAATATTATCGTAGATATACTTTGTTTTTACCAGCCATCCAACCGACCACAACCGGCGAAAACATCGGTCTCTAATCTGGTTATGCGCGCATGATGATCACACACAATTGAGGCGTGCAATTGGTTTTTGGTAAAAAAAAAAAAAACGATGTTGAAATAACGATGTTTTTAAAACATTAAATATAAAATCAAACATGCAACGTGCCATAGTTATTTCGCGCACCTACTATTTTTCAATTGAAGTAATCCAAAAGTAATCATACATTTTTCTAAAGTATTTGTCATCCGATTACAATATTTTAGTTGGTTTAGTTGGTTACAGTTAATCCGTTACTCCGCATCAATGCATGTATCTGCTGATATGTGCCCCGTGTCATCAGAACCATTTACTTTCACACTCAAAGTGTTATGGTTAACTGATATGATATTGATTCTACTTATAGATTATACATATATAAACAACATATTACACATCCAGTCCAAAATGGTAGATTTAAAAATACATCTATTTGAAAAACTCCTGCAACCCATCTGTTTTGCTTCAGGAGAGAAAAGCAATAACTCCTATGCAAAATGTCATTAGTTTGACTGGTTTTGTGGAAATGAATAACAATGAAAATGCTGAAACACGCTTCTGATGAGAAACAATTTTTTATATGGCCTATACAATGTAGTTGAATTCTGCTTGCATTCTGCAAAATTACCATTTCATGTTTTCATGTCACTTCACATTATTACTAACTTACTCTAGATAACAGCCTTTGCTAAATTACAAAAATGTAAATATCGACGTTACAGTAAGATGCTGTAGGTTTCAGTTACCATTCCATTTAACCCATTTAGGAAAACTCTGACTATTGTTGGATGGAATGATATTTGGGAGCTGGAATTCAAAGGTGCATGTGTGCTGTAGCAGTCGACAAAAAGTGAACAAGATCTGGACAACGTTAGAGCCAGATATGGTTCTCTCGCTATTTCAGGCCACCCTCATCTTTCCCCTCTCCTCCTCTGTCTATCCTTTTTCTTTTTCCTATGACTTTCTCCCTATCTCTATTTGCAGCTCTTCTGCCCCTCACATTTGGACACCACTCAACTGTTTATAATGTCAACCTTGACATCCGTTGAGAAACAAACAGATGCGAATAGAGATAGACACTCAGAGAGAAACAGCCATGTATTGGATGCTGTGAGAGTCGGGGGAGGGCAGGGAGGAGTACTGTAGCCCTACCGCTGGTGAGTCACAGTGTTTCCAGAGCCTTCTCTTTAGTTCTCCTCATAAGCTCATGAGAGCTCTTATCTGGACTGTAAGGACAATAAGGGCCACAGTCATCCAGCGAACCTCCAGGGTAAGCCCCTTTACCCCCATCTGGCCTGTCCCTTCCAATGAAACATACATTCATATAATTTCACACTTGTCACGTGGAGACATCCCCTCCCATCTCCGCCGTCTCCACAGTAGGGCCAGGGACACTGAGTCCCATCCCCACAACTGCATAACCCTCCTTCATTAAAGTCTATCTCTGGAAAATGTTCTGTCGTATTCAGAGTACGTACTAAAAAGGCTGCATTGAAAATGTATCTCGATTGATGAGCCAATTCATTATTTTCTACTGTTGTATTTTTGTTCTCTTCACATTTAGTAAACATCTACAGTGGATATAAAAAGTCTACACACCCCTGTTGAAATGCTAGGTTTTTGTGATGTAAAAGAATGAGACAAAGATAAAACATGTCAGAACTTTTTCCACTTTTAATGTGACCTATAATGTGAACAATTCAACTGAAAAACAAACTGAAATCTTCGAGGGGGAAAAATGAAAAACAAAAACCTTACAATAACCTGGTTGCATAAGTGTGGACACCCTCTTATAACTGGAGATGTGGCTGTGTTCAGAATTAACCAATCACATTCAAACTCATGTTAAATAGAAGTCATTACACAACTGCCATCATTTAAAGTGACTCTGATTAATCACAAATAAAGTTCAGCTGTTCTAGTAGGATTTTCCTGACATTTTCTTAGTTGCATCTGAGAGCAAAAGCCATGGTCCGCAGAGAGCTTCCAAAGCATCAGAGGGATCTCATTGTTGAAAGATATCAGTCAGGAGAAGGGTACAAAATAATTTCCAAAGCATTAGATATACCATGGAACACAGTGAAGACAGTTATCATCAAGTGGAGAAAATATGGCACAACAGAGACATTACCAACAACTGTATGTCCCTCCAAAATTGATGAAAAGACGAGAAGAAAAACTGATCAGGGCGGCTTCCAAGAGGCCTACAGCAACATTAAAGCAACTGCAGGAATTTCTGGCAAGTACTGGCTGTGTGCTACGTGACAACAATCTCCCATATTCTTCATATGAATGGGCTATAGGGTAGGGTGGAAAGATGGAAGCCTTTTCTTACAAAGAAAAACATCCAAGCCCAGCTGAAGTTTGCAAAAACAAACATCAAGTCTCTCAAAAGCATGTGGGTCTCAAAAGTCTCTCAAAATGTCATCAAGTCTCTCAAAATGTGTTATGGTCTGATGAAACCAAGGTAGAACTTTTTGGTCATAATTCCAAAAGGTATGTTTGGCGCAAAAGCAACACTGCATATCACCCAAAGAACACCATACCCACAGTGAAGCATGGTGGTGGCAGCATCATGCTTTGGGGCTGCTTTTCTTCAGCTGGAACCGGGGCCTTAGTCAGGGTGGAGGGAATTATGAACAGTTCCAAATACCAGGCAATTTTGGCACAAAACCTTCAGGCGTCTGTTAGAAAGCTGAAGATGAAGAGGAAGTTCACCTTTCAGCACGACAACGACCCAAAGCACACATCCAAATCCACAAAAGCATGGCTTCACCAGAAGAAGATTAATGTTTTGGAATGGCCCAGCCAGAGCCCAGACCTGAATCCAATTGAACATCTGTGGGGTGATCTGAAGAGGGCTGTGCACAGGAGATG
>JACXGI010002472.1:0-10942 GCA_016801175.1 Esox masquinongy | reverse complement strand
AGCAAAGAAGAATGGGCAAATATTGCCACGTCAAGATGTGCCATGCTAATAGACTCCTACCCAAAAAGACGGAGTGCTATAATAAAATCAAGAAATTGAAGAAATAAGAAATAAAAAATATATAAATACATTAATATTATAAATATTTTTCCAAATATTTTTTTATTATTATTTTATTTATTTTTTTACAAATAAACACTATCCGAATAAATGACTTTATTTAGACTTTCAGGTGCCTGAGACATTTGCACAGCACTGTATATATTTAACTGAATCTTACTTTGAGAAAATGACAGGAGACTTGATACAGGTGGTAAAGGGGTAAAATTAATCAAAATGATGAAAATGCCATAGAAAAACATTGGGGAAACAGTGAACTCTCAATCACACAGCAAAATGTGGCAACATTATACAGGATATTGTTTATATGTGTATTTCGCAATACAGTGAGGTAAAAATCTAAGTATAAAGGTAGTATGATTATGAATTCTCACCAATTAACTGTATTATTGAAGCTGAAAATGACATTGAGGACATCTACCAACCTTGATATGTTAGTTATGCTGTCAGCTTATTTTAACAGGGAGGTATCATTTAGCAGTCAACTCCAAACCTTACAAGGACAATGTATAAATAATGTATTATGCAACAAAAACTGCCAAATTCGAGTGTCCATATCTTTAGATCAGTTTTTTGTGTTGCATTATGCATTTCAATAACTTGTAGTTAATAATAACAATTGAATTTCAGGTTTTACAATAAGTGTATGTAAACATTAAAAAGAAAATCTTTAATATTTGGGTTATGTCTTCAATGCGTCTTCAGTGCCTAGCAGGCTTTGGGTACTTACTGTGATTTCATCTCTAATCCCAGTTTATCAGTACATACTGTACTATATGATTATTTAGATTTATATTGAACTTGTTTTTGTTTTTCCTGTCCCTGGCAATCTACAACATAATGGTTCATTTGCTAAGCACATATTAATAACATCCTTTGGCCAACCTCGGGAGATACAAGGGCCCTTCAAGTGGTAGAATAGATAGTGTTTAAGAAGGTTCTCCACACCTGTAAGGACAAACACTGCAATGAAACTCTAATTAACTAACACAATCTATTCTCTGAAAAACAATTTTGTGTTTCCTGTTTTGCCTTGACATTAAATTATGTCTTTTGTATGAGTGTATTAGCTGTCAGTTAGACTGTCAACTCCAGAAAACGTGGGCTAGGGTTAAGATTTAGATAAGGTCTAAAACTTAACCAATGTAAAGTTTAGATTTTCATGTTAAAGGGTTAAGCTTAAGGAAAGGCTTTACTATTGCCTATCACTGGAATTGACACAGCAACCCTTTGAGGCATATTCATCCCCAACCACATTTTATAAGAATTACGATTTGAATGTGCAAAAAGATGTCTAGGCAAATGGACCTTTGAGAATATAGAATTAGATAGAAATCAGCTCTGTCTCCCTCTATAGTTCAAATTAGGAACAAATATGTACACTAACCTATTGAATTTACAGGTAATAAATGATAACTTATAATGCTGGGAGACTTTAACACAGTATTAAAGGGGTAATCCACCCAAAACAAAGAATTCAGCAGTGCACAACATTGTTTTAAAAGCTTTATGAAATATGATTGTATGAGTTCTCACATCTCCAGTCACTAGAATACAGCTGTCCCATGTTCTTTCACAATTTCCAGATTACAATGACAGACCAATAGTGATGTTGAGGAGAATGTTTTTGTCTTTTACCCTCTGTCCTAGGCTTACAGCAAATTGATAGGAGTTCCATGATTTGTGTATCTGAGGGTGAAAAACCCCTTTAAATAGAGATATTATGGATCACATTATCATCCATCTGAAATATCCCATCTTGCAAAACAGTCATTGGTTTGGAAGACAAAATAAGAGTGAAACATAGAGCAGTGAGTCGCTCCCCCAAAACGGCATGATGCACACCTAAACCTCATTTTGATTGCGACTGCTATTTCTGGTGATGTGTCTGAGGGACAGTGAGATCACTTTTTGAGGACAGTGAGATTTTGGAGGAGCTTGGCAATTTCCATGGTGTGACCATGTGACCGGTTTGTCCCTTGTAAATACATAACTTTTGCATTGCCCTGGAGATTAACCATAAACCGTGGTTTAATTATCTCACTAAAGACAGAAATTATTTCTCCACAAAATTTTAACAACCACAAACCCTGTAATAGACAAGAAATTTATGCATGTCTATCTTTGGAAAAAATAAAGTTGTTAGTATCTTCTCAGTTTACAGTTATTCATGGCCATGCCCACTCCTGGTAACTCGCTCCTTAAAAATTGCATATTCAGAAAACATTGCGTTATTTCCAGAAGCTATGTCAGACATAGTAGATTATGAAGATATGCTCACCCTTTATAAAGGCTTATTGGCTTAATGCATATACTACACATTTTTGGTTAACTGAAAATGAAACCATGTTCAATATGTCTATTTTTATAAAATAATGTACAGTATACAAACCTTGTTAGATTTTCAGTTCAGAAAAATCAGACAAAATATGCCAACACATTTTATATACTGTTTGATAGATGACACAGGCAGAAAGGCATGTAACACATATATGTAACAATGTAACACAAGATAATGACCATATTTTGAAAATCAGACTTAACCATTGGAAGAAGGATATGAAAAATATATTGAATGTTGTGTAATGTGTAGAATGTGTAGGAATTTCCAAAGCATCCATCAGGGATGGTTCTGGGACTGGTTCTAGAGGTCTCTTTTGAAGGGTTGGGCAGTGTCTTGTCGAGCGGCTTCACAGGTTATTTCAATTTTCCCCACGTGGAGGTTGTAGCGTGCACACTTAGGTCCAAATGTAAATCTGGCACATGTAGAACGGGCCGTGTCTCTCATACTGCATTAGAGAGGGAACAGCATCTTCCTCACCAAGCAGGATATTACAAAAACTGAACAAAGGCTAGACTCTTTGTGCATACTGATTCTCCATGAAAGAGAGTTCATATGAAAGGACTTGTTATTGAAGTCACACAGACAAACATGTTGTCATTTTTACAATGTGCCCAGAAGGGCATTACTGCAAATAGGTTCAGGGCATAATAACACGCTCAAGTCGGACACACGCCCGCGCACACACACACACACACACACGCCCGCGCACACACACACACACACACGCACACATACAAGATCAGATCAAGCTTGTCACGTTTTTCATCGTCCCGGTGGTGAGGGTGTTGGTGTTATCTCTCTGATCCCCTCTAGTACGACCGCAATACAGCATCATGTCCTCCCTGACCCCGTCACTGACAAGCACATAGAGAACCGGGTCCACCACACTGTTCAGACTGGACAGAGCCAGCATGCAGGAGAAGGGGAAGTGTATGCTCCTCTCAAAGTCACAGTACCTCCTCTGGTCCATGTGGTAATACGCCAGGGAGCGTGTCGCCAGGAGGAGGTGGTAGGGGGCGAAGCAGACGGAGAAGATCCCAATCACCCCGAAGGAGAGGAGCCGTACCTTCCTCTTGGCCTGCTCCCCGAGACCCTCACTCTGCTTGACGTGGCCCAGGATCTTCCAGTAACACAGCCCCATGACCAGCAGGGGCAGTAGAAAGCCGATGCCCACCCGCAGCAGGTTGAACATGGCCATGATCCGCGGTATCGGGTAGGTCTCGTAGCAGCTTTGCACCGTGTTGTTACTGACGTTCATCAGGTTGTCCTGAAACAGCACCAGGCAGTGTACGGACATGACCACCAGGCACAACGCCAGACAGAGCAGCCAGGCGCGGCGGGAGCTGCGGAAAGACTTGGACCTCAGGGGGAAGGTGACCGCCAGGCAGCGGTCCACAGAGATGCAGCACAGCAGGTAGATGCTCAGGTACATGTTGGAGTAGTAGAAAAAGCCCGCCACACCGCAGGTGAACTTGCCCATGTCCCACTTGTGGTGCTGGTCGTAGTACCTTATCCACAGGGGCATCGTAAGGATGTAGAGCAGGTCAGACATGGACAGGTTGAGTAGGAACACCCCCAAGATGTTCTGACTGCGGACCTGCTGGAGGATGGGGCAAAACGTCAAGATGTTAAAGACCAGGCCCAAAATAAATGCCAGGATGTAGATGCCTGTCAAGAAGCCCGGGACAGGGCTTTCAGAGATGTTCACGCATGTGATGTTACTCATCAGTTCTTCTGAAAGGCTCCTGAAAAAAAGAGAAAAAATTTGTTTTCGTTTTTTGTTCCATTTAGTTGTTGTAATTACTATTATTATTATAACATTGAACAATAACAAGGTAATTTATGAAACATTTCGATTTTTTTACTAGAACATTTAGCTCCAGGTTACTTTGCAATTCATCATGAGAAGGGGGCATTGCAGTCAAAAGCTGTTTTCTGTAACTCTGAATAAGCCTGGGCTATCTCTAGGAAGAAGCCATTGTTGAGAAGGCTTCTCATAATTGCTATTTTTCCTATGTATCTTTCCAATGAGTTTCCTACAGTACATCCTTAAATAAAAACATAAACAAATGTCTAGCCATTCCGAAAGTTAGGGATTCCCAGCCCACGGAAATGTAAAAGATAACGGTGTGTGCAAAGGTTTGCAGTAGCAATACTGTAGCAGCATGATAGACAGCAACATGACAGACTGCATCCAGAGGTTTCAATTCTGATACTGAGACATGCATCTATAGCACATCATCATTGTCTAACAGACACTAAACTGGCTTGCACCATTTATTTTTCTAGGCTGAGATGACAGACATGATTTGTTTTTATAAAAGAAAACCAATTTTAATATTCTACTTCTTCACCAACTCATGTAATGGAACTTTCCTTTGAGGTACTACTCCAGGGCCTCCACCAATAATGGCTGATCTCTTGGCTTTGACCCCATTCTCTCAGGGTGTCTCTAGAATATTGTGGTATGAAAATAATACATTTTCCAGTTCAGACGTGTAGTACATGTATAAAATAAGACAATTGTAGGCAACCCTAATTTTTATTAACTCGTCCCTCAAAAGATAATCAAAAACTTGTAATCATAACTCAAAAATGTTGTAAATTGTTCGCAATATCTAACTGAAATATCAGATTTTACACAAACCTCATAAAAAACTGTAACAAGTCAGAAAATTGCACATTCAGAAAATGTGACCTTAATGACAGGTCCTAGATTGAAAATATGAGTATACCCATGCAAGAAGGGTTTCTGACATTTAGTCATCATCTTACAGATATTGTTTTCAGCGTTATTACAGTGGAATTGTCTTACTCCAAATTGCTTATGAAGCTTTCTCAAAACGTTTAACTTGTGTAATGTGTTCCCAATTTCAGACTTTTTGACAGCATGATAGCAGTTCAGACAGAAAACACTGTAATTTGTGTTACTAAAAAGGTTTCGTAATAGTCCTTCTAGTTTGAAGGAGACATCATTATCAGATAAAATATGTACTGACAGTGAACATAGTAAGCTTTGAAAATCACCTGCAGGAAAGAAAACCAAAACAACAAAGGAAATGTGATCATGTGATAATCTAAACATCAACGATACGTAGTGGTAGAGGTACCACACCCAGACTTTCTCTAGGGATGTACTGACGTGGTTCAGGACCATAATATAGGACAGGAATGAGTCAAAGAAATATTGGCTTTCACCCAATGACAGGTTTAAATGCCTATCATTAGGTAAATATTTCCCAGGGTTATTGTTCTGCATTATTCAAAACTAGCTGACAATATACTTCAACACATATTGGGATTTGTGGCAGAGCATTTGTATCTCATTGTGACATTGGATGCGAAGAACCAGGCTGTGACAGAAATAACTGCACGTTAGGAGTCGATATCCACAAACTGCGGATTGAGGAGCACTTTAACAACAACTCTGAACCTCGACGCATGTGGCAGGACATCCAAGCCATCACAGACTACCAGCCAAAGAACCCTACCCCCACAGCCGGCAACGTCTCCTTCACCGATGAGTTAAATAGGTTCTACGCCGGCTTCGACTGGGATAACAAAGAGCCAGCCATTAAAGCTGAACTACCCCCAGACGACCTCCCCTTTAGACTATCCATTGCGGATGTGTGGTCTGCACTGAGCAGGGTGACTGCACACAGGGCTGCTGGTCCTGATGGCATCCCCGGGGCGTGTGCTCAGAGCATGTGCTGGGCAGCTGGCCGAGGTCTTTACTGACATTTTCAACATGTCACTGGCCCAGGCGGTTGTCCCAATGTGCTTCAAGACCACAACCATTGTGCCAGTGACGAAGCAGTCGACTTCCGACCTGTTGCACTCACCCCCACGATAATGAAGTGCTTTGAAAGACTGGTTCTGGCCCACCTGAAGTCCTGCCTCCTCACAACACCGGATCCCTACCAGTTTGCCTACTGATTGAACAGGTCTACAGAGGATGCCATCTCCACAGCTTTACACTCTGCCCTGACCCACCTGGACAAAACCTACACCTATGTGAGAATGCTGTTCATAGACTTCAGCTCAGCATTCAACACGGTCATCTCCTCTAGGCTCGTCAACAAACTCTATGACCTAGGGGTCAGCCCTTCTCTCTGCAACTGGACTTTGGACTTCCTAACCAACAGACACCAGTCTGTCAGGTTAGACAACCTCACCTCCTCCACCCTGATCCTGAACACTGGTGTTCCACAAGGCTGCGTGCTGAGCCCCCTCCTGTACTCCCTCTTCGCCTACGACTACGTTCCTGTACACAGTTCCAACACCATCGTCAAGTTCACAGACGCACCACTGTGGTAGGCCTGATCAGTGACAATGATGAGTCAGCCTACAGAGAGGAGGTCATGTGCCTGGCAGCATGGTGCGCTGATAACAACCTGGACCTCATCGCAAAGAAAACCAAGGAACTCATTGTGGATTACAGGAAGTCTGAAGGCTGCAGTCACGCCCCAGTTCTCATTGATGAAACTGAGGTGGAGTGTGTGCCCAGATTCAAATTCCTAGGTGTTCACATCTCCGAGGACCTCTCCTGGACCCTCAACACCTCAGCCCTGGTCCAAAAGGCGCAGCAGCGCCTGTACTTTTTGAGGAGGCTGATGAAGGACCACCTGTCTCCTAAGATCCTTGTGAACTTCTACCGTTGTACAGTCGAGAGCATTCTGAGTAACTGCGACCCAATGTGGTTTGGCGGATCCTCCGTGGATGACTGGAAGGTCCTGCAACGGGTGGTGAAAACTGCCCAGCACATCACTGGTGCCCATCTCCCAGCCATCTTAGACCTCCAGCGCAAGCGAGGTCTGCGTAAGGCGGGCTGCATCTTCAGGGACCCTTCACATCCATGCCACAAACTTTTTGCCCTCCTACCATCAGGCAGGCGGTACAGGTCTCTTCGTTCCCGCACCAGCAGGCTCAGGAACAGTTTCTTTCCAGCTACTGTAACCCTGCTGAACTCTGTGACCCAACACTAACCATACCCAAACAACCTCAGCTTTTTGCACTGCTTCTCAGGGACCTTGTTGCACTACTCTCTTGGTACTACTGGACAGTGAGGACATTTTCTGTTGTTACATGTACATGTCTACATCTGGAACCTCATTGCTGCGATCCCTGCATTTCAGTTGCACATGCTACCTTGCACCTTCAATTTGCCTTCATTGCATATTTTGAATTGCCAGTTGATTAGATTAGATTCAAGATTAGATTAGATTTGCCTTCATTGTGCATGTATACACCCCACCTATAACATACATTGTTCTTAATTGTTTCACTCATAGATTTTCTGCAATCTTCTATTTGCAATTCTGGTTATATGCTAACTGCATTTCGTTGTACTGTACTTGTACTTGTTCAATGACAATAAAGTTGAATCTAATCTAATATGGCTGAGTTCATACAGGCAGCCCAATTCTAATTTGTTTTCTAATTACTGGCAAAACCACTGATGTGATTGGTCAAACAACCTCAGAATAGGGCTGCCTGTGTAAATGCGGACTAAGATTAGTAGTCAGCAGGACATCGGGAAAACGCGCCTCCAAACTCACAAACCGTTTTTTTCCCCTCAGACTCATTAGGTTCCTCAACCAGCAGCACTGATCTATGATCATACTGATCACACATGAACATTCCAAATGCTCTGATGTCTTTCCATAGACATTCAGTGTACATAGAATATTATTTTGTAAGAACCATTCACAGACATATTACACTCATATTGTACCTATAATATTCAATACTTCTACCCATATTGTTCATATTCCCCACCCTACTCTTTTAAAAATTGCTGCTAGTTTACATTGTTATTTTTATTGTTAATTACAGTTTACATTCTACAATTTCTTTTTTTTATTGCTGCTAGTTACGTTGTTATAGCATGTATAGTATTGCTATACTTGCTATATCTATGATATTCAATACTCCTAACCATATTATTCATATTTCCCTCCCTACTCTTTTTAAAATTGCTGCTAATTTACATTGTTATGTATATATGTGTGTATATGTTTTTGCTTTACATATTTATTAATTCTTGCTACATTGGTGCCGTGTGCCATGTCACAAAAATTTCATTTTGCAGGATGACGCTGTGTTATTCAGTGCATTTCATAAATAAACTTTTGAACTTTGAACTTGTGGGCCTAAATCATTTAATGACATTGAAGGGACAGACAAAGCTCTATAGAGGTGTTATGGTATGGTCCTAGTAGGGTGAAATGTGTTGGATTCAGAAGGTTATTAGTGATGATGTTATCTTCCTAAAACCAGGTTAAGTTAAAAATAAATAATGACAACATACCACAAGCTGTTTCTGTTCCAGCAGGTTCTATAATAGATTTACCTGAAGTCTGAATATCACACTAAACAAACTTAATTAAATCAGTATTAGATTCTGGGCAACAAATGACTTTTTAGTCAATACTAAACAACACCTGCAATCTTTTTTTTAAAGATCACATTTACTCTGCCAAAGAGATGAAAAAGTAATTATGTGATTGTAATAATCCAATCTAAGAATTAATTTTGCCATTGAAAGGAACACAGTAGATATGCATCACCTTCGTTTGCTACCATGGCTGCTTTTACATAGGCAGAACAATTCAGATTGTTTTCCAGCATTTGTGTCACGGTCAGGGAGGCAGGACACAGCCACAGACTTAAAGTGAAACATAATTCTAATGTTCTTCTTCCAAACTGAACCAAACGTAGAGGCAGACCGCAAACTGAGTGTAACCCAAACACAAACAATGAACCACAAACTAAAGCGAAACCAGAGCAACTATAATAGGGTCCCCAATCAGGGACAATAAGGCGCAGCTCCCCACAGTCAGGCCCTGGCTGTGTCCCCTGGGGGCACATAGAGATGCCTAGACTAGATCAATGCCTAGACTAGATCAATGCCTAGACTAGATCAAATCTTTTCAACAGGAAAAAGATCCAAAATGAGCTGTCTGTTTACAAGCAGCCAAGGTAGCATTTCGTATGATGAATGCATACAGGGTGTTCCTTTTATTACCACATCCACCAAAATAAATGTTTAGTTTATTACAAGTGCAATCACATAGCTATTTCTTCAGCTCTCTGAAACACAACATTCTTTTTTTATACCCACATATTTGTTGGAATTGAACGGTTTGATTTAAGTTCTGTTAAAAATGTGTTCTGAAAGATAACAGGATGTATTTCACATGTTTTGTTTGTTTTTGGAGTTGATGATGACATTAAGTGTTCCCAGTCTCAGGAAGCCATACTTCCACTATCACATCATTGCCATACCTCCCTTGAAGGGCCAGATATGAGAGCAAAGGTCAATGAAAGAGTCTCAAATCTGGTCAATGCGGCATTTAAGGGCTTAATTGCAGTGTGAGGCTTGTTTGATGTTGTACTGCTTTGGTAATGCTGAGTGTAATGATATAAGAAGTGCATGTGACAATTATAATATGCTTATTGTTTAATTATTTGCATGCCTATTTGTCTTCCCTCAGAAATTGCAGCAAAACCACAACAGATAGGAAGATCTAAAGAACAAACGCCCCACAGCAAACCTCACCAAACCTCGCTAAACCTCACCAAACCTCGCTAAAACCGTTTTCTACTAAATATTTTGGTTTAGGTGTTGTGTAGCACCCCCTTATCCCCAGCCAACACTGTCTGCTTTCGCCTATCCAGAACACGAACAGTAAAATGAGGATTGTTATAATTGTACCACACAGAAGAGAAGAAAGTGTTACTAGTCCCCAAAAAATATCAATAAAGACTCAGAAAAAACGCAAAATAAAGGTAATTTTCGACCGATAGAAGAATACACAGGTTCATGTGGACTTGAATATTGACACTCACTAGGCCTTATTTCTCATGCACAGGTAAGCTATGAATCCATCTATGAGGTAGCAAGCTTACTACTTAGTAATCTACATATCTATCTCTCTGTCCCAGCGTTTGATCACTCTTCTATATCTATTGATAGAGTATAACAAAGAGAATGTCAAACCACATGTTGGCTAGATTGCCATGCTAGCTATCTGTATGTATCTCAATGTCCGGATGCTACTACTCTCAGACACATATCCAAAACATTTGCTGATATGCTCAGGTACAATATAATGCATCTTATCATAGAGACCTGCCATTTACAAAATACAACTGTCTGTCCCTGCGGGAGGAGGTGAATCATTTTAGAGGACAACATGTTTAATTTTTGCCTTGTTTCCACACGAAGACCTAACTATGGTTTTGGTATTTGGCTTCTGTGATCCATCCTCAAAATGAGGGTTAATTGTTTTTCACAGTCCAGGAATCAAAATACCTTCATTTCATAAGTGGAGGAAAGGGAGGATGTTTTGATTCCTCATCCAGCCACACTAATTGAGGAGCTATTTGGATGAAGTCACCACTCCTCACTAGTGGGACATTCTGGATCGCTTGTCCCAAGTACTTTGAACAATGTTTAAACAATATTTTGCAGGT
>JACXGI010002471.1:34581-73212 GCA_016801175.1 Esox masquinongy | reverse complement strand
TGCGTTGACCTTGGACCTCAGAAAACACAGTGGACCAACACCAGCAGATGACATGGCACCCCAAACCATCACTGATTGTGGAAACTTTACACTGGACTTCAAGCAACGTGGATTCTGTGCCTCTCCTCTCTTCCTCCAGACTCTGGGACCTTGATTTCCAAAGGAAATGCAAAATTTACTTTCATCAGAGAACATAACTCAGCAGCAGTACAGTCCTTTTTGTCTTTAGCCCAGGCGAGACGCTTCTGACGCTGTGTCTTGTTCAAGAGTGGCTTGACACAAGGAATGCGACAGCTGAAACCCATGTCTTGCATACGGTGGTTCTTGAAGCACTGACTCCAGCTGCAGTCCACTCTTTGTGAATCTCCCCCACACTTTTGAATGGGTTTTGTTTCACAATCCTCTCCAGGGTGCGGTCATCCCTATTGCTTGTACACTTTTTTCTACCACATATTTTCCTTCTCTTTGCCTCTCTATTAATTTGCTTGGACACAGAGCTCTGTGAACAGCCAGCCTCTTTAGCAATGACCTTTTGTGTCTTTCCCTCCTTGTGCAAGGTGTCAATGGTCGTCTTTTGGACAGCTGTCAAGTCAGCAGTCTTCCCCATGATTGTGTAGCCTACAGAACTAGATTGAGAGACCATTTAAAGGCCTTTGCAGGTGTTTTGAGTTAATTAGCTGATTAGAGTGTGGCACCAGGTGTCTTCAATATTGAACCTTTTCACAATACTCTAATTTTCTGAGATACAGAATTTGGGGTTTTCATTAGTTGTCAGTTATAATCATCAAAATTAAAAGGAATAAACACTTGAAATATATCAGTCTGTGTGAAATGAATGCATACATTATACAAGTTTCACTTTTTGAATAGAATTACTGAAATAAATCAACTTTTTGATGATATTCTAATTATATGACCAGCACCTGTATTATAGCAGTAGCTTCCGAAAGCAAAAGCTGTTATTTCTAAACAAAAACGCACTAAAATTTCCAAACACTGTTTTGTCTAACAAATCCAGAATTATTTAATGACTAATCACTTTGTTATGTCAGGCCACAGATTAAAATCTGCAATACCAATTCCCAATACTGGTGCTGCTACTCTTGCTCCGTGTAGAGTTTTCTGGTTTTCCATCCAGTTCAGGGCCCTCATTTATCAACGTTGTGTACGAACAGAAATGTTCGTAAACCATGCGTGCGATAAATCCCACACTTGGCTTAGAAATTATCAATTTGTACTTATACATGTGAATGTGCGTACATTTCTCGGATGCATGGTTTACGAACATTTCTATTCGTACGCAACATTGATAAATGAGGGCCCAGGTGCTTAAGGTTCGGAAGAAGCTCAAAAATTTGGACCCATATAGATCTGCTGGGTTTGATGATCTGGACACATTTTTCTGAAGCTGTTGGCACATCATTGCAGCCCCCATTGCCTGCCTGTTTACATTTTCCTAGATAAAACTGTGGCTATCATTCCTATGTTCAAAGGAAGAAACAAAACAAAACCCAAATTGTTACATGTTGATTTCTATCCTGCCCTGCCTATCAAAGGTTTTTGAATGTCTGGTAGATTAACAAATAAGCCACAATTTTGATTCCCACCATACTCTCTTTGCGGTAAAGTTAGGCTTCAGAGCAGGCTATGGGTGTCCAGGCCTTCAAGGCAGGCCTGGACTTCAGTAAGACTGAATGTCCTAAATGACATCATAACTGCTAAAGACATGCAGAAATACTGTGCTTACTGACCTGGCCAAAGCCGTTGACATAATTAATCATCATATCACGATCAACAGACATAGCATAGAGTATTTCTACAGTATACCTACAGATATGTTGGTTTTTGGTTAGGCCACTGACTTGCTTTCCAAACCCACACTAATCGTCTAAAATAAAATCCAGAATTATTTTGCTGGTATACAACAAAGCCACCTCCTTCACCCACGCTGAAACACATTTATTGATATATTCCATTGTACATTGTGTTCTTGATTATATTAATAAATGAATATATGTAACTAAGAGCTGTCTTGCAGATGTTATGACTTTTACCATGGTGTCATTGTAAATGAGAATTGGTTCTCAATTGGCATATCAAGTGAAATAAAATCAAATACAATACGGGCATAGAGTTATTCAGACAACAGTTTGCATGCATTTGTTTTCACTGATATTACTTTTTTTACAGAATTTAATATCAGTAAAAACTTTTACAAAATTTAAATTACGAACATTCTTACGAAATATAGATTTGGGATTTTTCCAAAGTTTCAAGATGGAGGAATGTCCAAAATGGCAGAATGTATAGGTTACTGAGGCAAGTTTGTTCCATATAAGACAAACTCTAAAGTCAAACATGGCTCAGATGCCAGCATGTGACATTGAGTTGGTAACAGTACCACCAACTATGGAAAAAATATTGTCATACTTTGTGACATACAGTGAGGGAAAAAGTATTTGATCCCCTGCTGATTTTGTACGTTTGCCCACTGACAAAAAAATGATCGGTCTATCATTTTAATGGTAGGTTTATTTGAACAGTGAGAGACAGAATAACAACAAAAAAATCCAGAAAAACACATGTCAAAAATGTAATTTTGATTTGCATTTTAATGAGTGAAATAAGTATTCAACCCCTCTGCAAAACATGACTTAGTACTTGGTGGCAAAACCCTTGTTTGCAATCACAGAGGTCAGACGTTTCTTGTAGTTGGCCACCAGGTTTGCACACATCTCAGGAGGGATTTTGTCCCACTCCTCTTTGCAGATGTTCTCCAAGTCATTAAGGTTTCGAGGCTGACATTTGGCAACTCAAACCTTTAGCTCCCTCCACAGATTTTCTATGAGATTAAGGTCTGGAGACTGGTTAGGCCACTCCAGGACCTTAATGTGCTTCTCCTTGAGCCACTCCTTTGTTACTTTGGCCAGGTTTATTTGAAAAAGTGTGTCTCTCACTTTTTCAAATAAACCTACCATTAAAATTATAGACTGATCATTTCTTTGTCAGTGGGCAAACGTACAAAATCAGCAGGGGATCAAATACTTTTTTCCCCTCACTGTACATACCGTACCATGGGTTAGGCGTACCGTCGCACCCTATACTCATACATTTTAATGCACATTATCTAATTAGGAAATATGATTGGAAATGACAAAATGACAAACGACTTACAACATTAGTAAAAATATATTTGAAAAAATATGTTTGGTTTTTTTTGTCCATCAGAGTTGATGCAAGTGACTGAGACTCGTTTTTCTATTACATAATAATGTTGTGAAATTACATTACTGTGCCAAGCAAAACAATTCTAAACTAGGTTTAAACATGCTGAAATTAAGAAGAAAAAAGTTTCAGTAAATGATCTGCGCCTATAACTTTCCGCAGAGCTGTCAAACACTCGTCTGCTCCAATTGCTAGGCTACTACTAAAATATCCACATATTCACGATCTGCTGAAAATGGTGAACACTTCTCATTTAAGTGAGGTTTTCAAAATTTAAAAGTTAATTAGTTCATTTTCTACATGGCATTATGATTCATGTTATAAGTAATTGCCATTAGCCTACCTATGCCTACATATTGCGTAAACCATTAAGAGAATTTAGTGAATTTAAAAAATATTTAACCTGTGGCGTAATACATCATTTGTTTGAATGGTGCAGTGGTCTCTTTTTTTTCCGGAGATGTATGTATAGGTTTCTGTTATTGTGTGTCAGAGGGCCAGGGACCTTAGTTTTGTTTAGTCTTTTTTTGCCAATCAATGATTTTGTCCTGCCCGGTCAATATTCAAATCCTGGAGCCGCCACTGCCCTGTGGGTTCTTTCCATCCAGTGGCCAAAACAGTCATTCTTAAATTGTTTAGACCAAGCCTTCTCCCTAACCCTTGATTTTGACAATTCCCCCATACAAGTAGACGAAAACCTGTCTGTAGAGACAATATAAGGTGTAGTAAGCATGAAAAATAAAATTGTAAATGTAAAAATAATACTTTCAGACAAAAGTGAAACATTGGTTCTTGAGATCAAAATCAAACCTCTTAAAGCTGAAGGACATAACTTTCAAAACAGGAAGTATTTCTGCCTCATTTTCCCAGAAATATCAGCTGTCGCTGGTGTGACGTCACTTCACTCTTATAGCCCCACACGTTATCTGTGCACTTAATTCAGCTCATCTAAAAAAATTCTTCATCGACCAGGTGAGTTGACATACGATTATTTTCATTATACAGCTCCGGAAAAAATTAAGAGACCACTGCACCTTTTTCTTTCCTCTCCAATAAAGTCGAAAAGGAAGGTTTTGAGTGAGGAATGGAAGGGTTAAAATTAAGAGACCACTGCAAATTGAACACTTCTGTTCCTCACTCAAAACTTTACTTTTTCAACTTTTTTGGAAAGGAAAGAAAAAGGTTCAGTGGTCTATTAATTTTTTCCCGAGCTGTATACTAAAATTAATTAAATATAATGTATCTGAAGTAGCATACATACAGAAACGTGAGAATAACCAGCTAGTAGTCTAAGCTTGCCCTGGTAATGTTTTCCAATTACAGTACTACTAGCTGTGCTAGTAAACTAAGCAAACAGCACAAACAGACGGCTACAGGCAGCTAGCTGCTGAAATGTATCTGATGTACAGTAGCATACAAAGGAAATCTGAGAAAAGCCAGCTACTAGTCTAAACTCGCCCTGGTAATGTTTTCCGATTACAGTACTACTAACTGGGCTAGTAAACAAAGCAAACAGCATGTACAGATGGCGGCTCGCCTCTTTATCCACAGAAAGTTAGCCAGTTAACCAAATTGGCCAATCATTTTTGCCTGGTAATTAGTTATAGCCAGTTACTAACAACAGTATGAGGTTATTCTAGGCAGCTAACATTATCCTTGTTGGCAAGCTGACATTATTAGAAGCTGGTAGTAGTAGCAAAACCTGCAAACAATGTTTGCTGGATGGATGTACAGGCAGTAACTAAGTAACTATAGCCATGTCTGCTCTGTCTGTATAGCTAGCCCCATTAACAGCAATAGGGCAATTACTAACAACAGTGTGAGGTTAGCTTGATAGCTAGAGTTTTAGCTAACTTCACTTACTTATTTAACAGAAGAATTGCCACATCAGCGTCGAAGTTTAATGCATTTTGCTACATGAGTTCCATCCATCGTGGATAGACAGCTGCACCAATGTTCACTCTGAACGGCGTCTATCTTCCTCTCTTTTACCAGATTTGCTTTCTTTTGATCCAAACCGAATTTTAGGTACCGTTACATTCTGAACTTCTTCAATTTTTAAAAATAAAATTGGCTACCGTGTCTCGCTGCTTCATACACAAAATAAGAGTAGCCACTTCCTTATTTTGTCCAGCCTCAGCTCTTTGATAGGTCAAACGCATCACTTCCAGTGCACCGGATAACATTTCCCACCACTGCGAGAGCCGACCACTTTTTTCCTTAGGAGCAGTACACTGTATACAGAGGTTTTTCAAATGCGGGCCTGGGACCATCTGATATTGTAGGAATTCATCCACGATCCAGATTAATAGAATAGCGATGTGTTAATGCAAAAAAATGTATGTACTTCAGCTTTAAAAGCAAAAGGAATTGCAAACAAAAATAATTGTAACAAAAACAAAAGAACAAAAACGGCAAGTATATGATTTTGAAACTCCAGCAAAATGTTTATTTACATGTACAAACACATGAGAATAAAACTAACGCAAAATAGCTTTTTTTAGTTTTGTAATAGTTGTCACAATACTTCAGTCTTTGCTTTTGCATTTTTTTTGGGGGAGGGGGGTAATGATACTTTTGCGTGTTTTTTTTTTCCTCTCGCTCCAAGAGTTTTTGTTCATGACATTTGCACATGTTAAGTACGAAGAGCAGGGCTTAGAAGGGAGTCATTTATAATGTGTCTTCATTGGTTTACTAGTTTTGGAGGCAGTGTTCATCCTAGCCAATCAATGGGCAGGTTCATGACAAATGACCTACATGACATATTATGTGCCAAACTTGAAGAGAGAAGATGAAGAATACAAAATGTCATTACACAATCGCGATTTTGGACAGAGGAAGAATCAACATTAATTTCATAAGCGTCTATTGATCAGTAGACTAGTTTAATTGCCTACCCATGCGTTCCTCCGTCTTGCAGATTGCGGACTTGTAATTACTTAATTCTTTCAATTGATTATAAAACCAGACTCTTCCTCTCCCTAATGATTTTGATGTGTGTTCATTACGTCATTATAGGATTGCGATCTACGATAAGGAAGGGTGTACATACATTTGATTTGCATTTATTAACCAGTAGACTAGTTTAATGCATTATTCCATCTTGGTTTGCGTACCTGTAATTACTATAACTATTACTTTGATTGATCAATGAAATCAGATATCTTGTGGACAGGACAAAGGCATCTGTGATACCACCCCTGTGTCCTGTCCACAGTGCAAAGGCTTGACACCACCCCAAGCCCCATCTAGATCCTGACAAACAATGCACCATGATATGTTTTTAACAATCAATACATAGAAAAGTTGCTGTACCTGGTATGCTGGTATGGAATGTAAATCCAATGGAGACATTCAAAGTAGGATAAACTACACTGCACAAAAAATTAAGGGAACACTGAAATCACACATCGGGTCTTGATGAACGAAATATATTAAAGATCAAAATCTTTACTGTAGTGGAGACCAGGGATAGTTGTAAAATTTTGGACATTTCTGTCTGTATCTTGAAGCACTTTTAAGCCAGTGCATTCAAAATTGTATGCAAACTAGTTACATGTGTCTGCTATTAGATGGCATAGCTGTTATATCTGTAACACAAACAAAAAAATGTGTGGTTTAGACTCAAACACAAGGAGTGAAATGTTACAATTCACCTCATAGCCTGGGTCAGTTGTAACATACCCTGGGGTGAAATGTAACATTACATGAAAATAATTATGACAAAAAAATAAAATTGAAAGCTTTTTATTTCAAAACTTAAATTACTTTTTAATATAATTGGTGTGTGTGTGTGTGTGTTTGTGTGTGTGTGTGTGTGTGTGTGAAGTATGTTAGTTACTGTCAGTCATAGTAGTGAGACATTTGAACATGATACATTTGAACAAAATGATTACTGAATATTAGTTTGTGTGTTTGTGCTTGTTTGTTACCGTCAGTCTAGGCATACTGAAATTCAAAGAAAACATATATAGGTCTGTCACATGTGCTCAGTGTGAACCTGCTCTGCTCTGTGTAGAGAATGGGGCGCCAATGGCGGACCTGTCTATTCTAGTGTTCTCTGGTGAATGCCAATTGAGCTGCACGGTGCTTGGCTGTGAGCACAGATCCCACTAGAGGATGTCGGGCCCTCATGCTACCCTCATAGAGTCTGTTTCTATGACAGTTTTGGTCAGAAACATGCACACCAGTAGCCCACTGGAGGTCATTTTGCTGGGCTCTGGCAGTGTTCCTCTTGTGCTCCTCCTTGCACAAAGGAGCAGATACTGGTCCTTCTGCTGTGTTGAAGCCCTTCTACGGCACTGTTCTGCTCACCTCATGTAATGGCCCGTCTCCTAGTATCTCCTCCATGCTTTTGAGTCTTTACTGGAAGACACAGCAAACCTTGCAACGGCATATATGTGGCAGAATTCAGAAACGGGTGCATATGTCGCATGTCACACTGCTTTTCAGGTGAGCCGTTTGCATGAATGAAAACATGTACTGGGACATTTAGGGGACTAGTGTGTGAAGTGTAAATACTAGTAATGTGCGAATTATGAACGATTCGTTCTTTTTGAATTAATCTTTTCAGTGAACTGGGTGTACTGAGTCACTGCTCTAGAAGATTCGTTCAATCAGTGAATTAGATTTGCACAAGAGAATCACAGATCTTTAGGCAACTGTGAGGTCGGAATGGAAACTCATCATGCTTAACACTTGTCATATGTCACAATCCACTGAAAAATTATAAGTTCAAAAATAATTGTGGAAGCCAATACGTTAGCCTGAACTTCCCTATCCAAAAAACTCAAGGGATCTGACAGTTAACCTTTACTTTTCATATGCTTTTGTTATAGTCTGTCCGGTCAAATACATGGTTTAGCCTATATTTTCTCCATCGTTCTCCAAAATGCACTATCTTGTCTTTCGCTAAATTGTGCGCTTTAGGCTAATTTATTTGTTAAATACAGAAGTCTGCTTAAGCACATCCACTACATGGCCTTTGCACACATGTAGGTCTATAACCGTGCATGTGGGATATCTTATAGTAGTTTAGAATAATTGTATGAGCTGCACTCCAGAGCCACGGAGCTCCTGAAATTAATTTGTCGTCACCTCTCACACAAAGTCAGCTGTGTTGGATATCATGCGATTGCGAATAATAGCCTATCTTTGCCATGTATTTTCAACAGTTCTAACCACCAAGCCTCGTAATATAAAAGCATCTGATGGCATATCTCCATTGAAATATTTATAAAATTGGCTACCTGAACTGCGGAATATAGGTATTTTTAGTAGAACTTCAAACCACACATGCTGGGAAGAGCAATGAACACTCAAATAACCTTTCTTTAACCAACTGCAAAGCATAGCTATTTTAAATTATATGATGTTCATTATTTTCAGGATATTTTCATCTTATGATATTATTCCAGATATAGTCTATTTTGTCACGCCGATCCAAAAATCATGGCAACCAAGCTTGATCCCGACTCGGGATCCGACAGTCAAATACATAATGTTGTATCCGACCAAGTCGTATAACGGATCGGATCTCGCATAATCAGATTTCGGATGTATCCATGAAGACCTCTACCTCCTCTTCAGTTTTAACATGAATGACACATAGGCCGAGCTATCATCTTTAAGTTATTAAACATTTTTGTCTCATTTAAGCATCCACAACTACAATTTTAACCAATTCTGAAACCGGTGGTGTTCCAGTATTAAGAACCAGAGTGACTCCGACTCTGCAGGAAACAAGTATGAATGTTAAGGTATGATAGCACTGGTTTTCCATTGTAGCTCCTTAACTACAGAAACCAAACATGCACAGTCAATTTGATAACTTTTTTATTGCTGTTGTTCATGGCGGCCTATTGAATTTGCTTGTGATAGTGATATTTTCTGTATACTGAATAATTTGGTAATTGTTGAAAATTTTTTTATTATTTCATTAAAAAAATTATAAAAGGTTATTTCGGTAACATTACTATTTTTGTGAGTCATTAAACAGAGTGCTTTTATAGTAAACAACAAGGTCCCACCATGATAAAGAGAAGGAATTATGAGCTTAGACAAAAAGATTAATTAAATGACTCAGTGATTCAAATAATCCGAATCTTTTCAAATAACTGTGCTGAATGATTCAATTCACTTTAGCGATTTGGAATGCCCATCACTAGTCTGACACCGCTAACTGTCACTTTCTACCACAAGTTAGGCTCTGCCCACAAAATACATCATTACTGTTTACTAACCCAAAAAGGGTCTATTAGTCTGTTTTATTTGTTGAGTTCTCTGTACACACATTTAGAAACTAGAACAAATGCAAAGATTTTCATGTAGATCAGTGGTTCCCGAACCTCTCCTTGGGATCCCCCAGCCATTCCATCTATTAGATGTATCCCAGAGCTAGCACACCTGAATCAACTTATTAACTAATTAAGAAGCCCTTACCTGTTGTTGGTGAGCTAGGTCAGGGCAAAAACTAAAGTGTGAGACTAAAGTCTAGTGTAAAGTCGAGCAACCTTATTTTGGTATTTAATTTGTTTCAAAATGGTTAATTGAAATAGAATGTTTTTATACAGGATCAGTCTATGTGTTGTATGCTTTTTTAACCCCAAAGCGTACACCGGGTATTAGGTGAAGTTACTGACTGGTTCCGCAGCTAGCTTGCAGGTCAAGACATGGTGCTTCATAGCTCTCTAATCCCTTGCGTGGCAACATATTTGACTGTAGGGAATCATCCAAGCGCTCCCAGTCATCCCTGAAAAATGACTCCATCTATTAACTCGCCTGGCCCTTTTCTTTCAGTCCCTCCTTAAAGTGGTGATTTAAATCTAAGTGTGTTGAGGGGCTTTTGTAGGTCATTAGCCTGAGATATATGGCCTTAAATTAGTCATGATGAGTGCATCAGTGTACAAAACCAACCCCAAACTCTTTTGTACATTACCTTGGGAGAGAGCAAGAGAGAGTGGGACCTTGTGACTTGGACCTATTTCACTGTTGTTCTCCCATTATCCCAGAGATCCCATTATCTCCTTACAAGATACAGGTATCAAAGACACTACTGTGCCTGGCAAAAGTATTCAAACCCCTGACCAATTCTCAAATTTTACGTAATTGAAGCACTGACTCTCAAAACCAATTACTGTAAGGTGGCATTGTTTTTATGTTGGTAAGTTTTTGTGAAAATAATACAATAAATGTTGCTTGCACAAGTATTCAACCTATGTGCTGTGAAAGCGCCAATTCCCTTTATAAGGATACTGTTGCCTTAACATTGGCCTCTACCTGTGAAGCATTCAAGTTGCTGTCCCATTTTCAAACAAAGCCCAAGGGCATTATGCATCTTTCAAAAGTTTGGGAGGACTTAGAAATTTCCTTGTTTTCAAAAGAAAAGCAGATTTTTTCATTAAAATAAAGTTGAATTGATCAGAAATACACTGTAGACTTCCAATGGCACGTTGTGTTTGCTAATCCAAGTTTATCATTTTAAATGGCTAACTAATCATTAGAAAACCCTTCTTCGATTATGTTAGCACAGCTGAAAACTAGTGCTGACTAAAGAAGCAAATTAAGCAAAATCTAATAATCAATTAGCCTTGTAAAAGGATAAACTTGTATTAGCAAATACAACATGCCATTGGAACACAGGAGTGACGGTTGCTGATATTGTGACGGGCCTCTGTACTCCTATGTTGATTATTCCATTGAAAATCTGCCGTTTACAGCTACCATAGTCATTTACAACATTAACAGTGTCTACACTATATTTCTGTCAACAAATGTGCTTTTCTTTAGAAAATAAGGACATTTCTAAATTACCCCAAACTTTTGAATGGTAGTGTAATAGAAATAAAAAGTTTAGAAAAGTGTTTGGATTTCCCAGTGAGCACAGTTGACTCAATAATCAGGAAGTCAAAGTAGCCAAGCACTGCATAGAAAATTCTGGCTTTCAAAACTCAGCGCTCAAGCAAGATGACTTCTGAGAGAAGACACAGAGTGGTCAACTTTCACTTTGATGGGTTTACAGATTTCAATGCCTGGGAGTAGTGTAATGGTGCACTAGTCAACCATATCAAGAGCTCTGCATAAAACTGTCCTGTAATGGAAGGTGGCTAGAAAGAAGCCATTACTCAAAAAGTATAAAACCTTCTGAAAGTATAAGAGTGACTCAGCTGTGAAGTGGGAAATGGTTTTGTGGCCAGATGAGACCAAGATATAATTATATAATTATTATTTTGCCAAAACTCAGTGCTATGTGGTGTAAACATAACACGGTACTAGCTTCAAGATAAACCAGTCCTACAGTGAAGTAGAGTGGAGACATCATGCTGTGGGGATGCTTTTCATCAACAGAGACTGGGCTTCTTGTTAAAATTGAAGGAAG
The DNA here is from genome assembly GCA_016801175.1 of Esox masquinongy. Taxonomy (NCBI): domain Eukaryota; kingdom Metazoa; phylum Chordata; class Actinopteri; order Esociformes; family Esocidae; genus Esox; species Esox masquinongy. The sequence continues at coordinate 61,610 of JACXGI010002471.1, read as the reverse complement.
AATGGATGGAGCAAATACAGGGAACTATTGCACGAATCATGGAAGTTACTTTTTGCAGGAAATATCTCCTAGGCACATTTGATCTGCAACATTTATCTGGCTCAAAAAGTGGATGTCCTACAGTGGCCCAGTCAATGTCCTGATCATAGTCCCATTGAGAATCAGTGTCACGGTTGAGAGGCAGGACACGAAGCGCAGAGCGAGAGAGGGTAGCCATTCCTTTTAATGGTGTTCCTTCCAAATAACTGAACAGAAAACAAAAAAGGAGCGGTACACCGCAAATTAAGGCACATAGCACAACCAGCCATCTCCAAACAATGATCCACAAAGTAAAGCTTCAAAAACGAAAACTTTAATAGGGTCCCAATTAGAGGAAACGCACAATGAAAGTGCCATTTGTTTTATTGTGCATAAAAGCAGGTTCTACAAAACGTACCGAGTTTTCCGTAAAAGGTGTAAAAAATGAAAGGTTTGCTTAATTATTTACTGCTTTGCCAATTTTGTATCCAAATTAGGGTGATTTTTCACTGACTCCTTAGTTTGGCTTTTGGTTGATAGCATGGCATCTTACAGCAAAATTAAACACATCAACATGTTACAGAGACTCCTGATTTGAATGGAGTTACTTATGATGGCTCCAACCATTTGGTCTTTGGCGATTGTCTATGTCTATTGTCTACGGATTCGACTATATCTAAGGCTTTTGTGTCTTTGTGGAAAATGACGATGACCAGCCCATTCCCCTGGCTCTCCCCTGTAGATTGATGTAAACTAAGTGTTTGTCACAAACCTTTTTCAATATTTACAGACGTTTTAGTGACGTCTGTCTCGTTAGGGCATCCCACCTCCACAACAAGACAGCAAATTATGCATTCTGGTAATATATCTACTAGGGCTGCAGTGGTACAGTGGGCCCATGGTTCGGTACGTATTGCAATTTCTGGGTCACGGTGTCGTCATGAATGACGTTGTCATGTTAGAGGTTTTTCCACTCCAGTTGCCAACAGCGGCAAATCAATGCTTGCAGACTACTCTGTTTACGGTCTTTTTACCCTCGTCATCGTATTGAACCAGTGTTAATTTTGGCACCCTTTTTTGATTTAGACTAGTTTTAGTCATTTTTAGGCACATTTATATCATTTGAATAATGATTTCAAAATGTAAAAATTATGAAAACTGTGAGCCAGTTTGGTCAACAAAATGCTCTTATGTTTTAGTCACATTTTAGTCCAATCACAATTATTGTCTTATTAACCTATACACTGCGTGCACAATTATTAGGCAAGTGAGTATTCTGATCGTATTATTATTTCTATGCACATTTTCCAACTCCAAACCATATAAACTTGAATGCTCATTGGATTGAATCATTTTCAGGTGATATGTATTTGTGTAATGGCAGCAGTGAATAACACCTTATATCAAGGTGTGCATAATTATTAGGCAGCTTCATGACCTCAGGTAAAATGGGCCAAAAAAGTGATTTAACTGACGCTGAAAAGTCATAAATTGTAAAATGCCTTTCAGACGGATGCAACACTCTTGAAATAGCTAAACCATTGAGGCGTGACCACCGGACACTAACTTTATTTTGCGAATAGTCAACTGGGGTGCAAAAAATGCATGGAGAAGAAAAAATGTAGATTAACTGCAAAAGACTTAAGAATTAAACGTGAAGCTACCAGGAACCCATTATCCTCCAGTGCCACCATATTCCAGAACTGCAACCTACCTGGGGTGTCCAGAAGTACAAGGTGTCAAGTGCTCAGAGACATGGCCAAGGTCAAGAAGGCTGAAAAAAGACCACCACTGAATAAGATTCACACGTTGAAGCATATAGATTGGGCAAAGAAATACCTGAAGACAGATTTTTCAAAGGTTTTATGGACAGATGAAAATAAAGTGACTCTTGATGGACCAGATGGATGGGACTGTGGCCATCACTAATGGACACACGGCACCACTTCGAGTCAGCCGCCAGCAAAGTGGAGGAGGGTTACTGGTATGGGCTGCTATCATTAAGGATGAAGTAGTTGGACCTTTTCGGGTTGAAGATGGACTGAAACTCAACTCCCATTCCTACTGCCAGTTTCTGGAAGATACTTTCTTCAAGCAGTGGTACAGGAAGAAGTCCTCAGCATTCAAAACAGCCATGTTCTTTATGCAGGACAATGCTCCATCACATGCTTACAAGTACTCCACTGCTTGGCTAGCAAACAAGGGCCTCAAAGATGCCCGAATAATGACCTCGCCCCCTTCCTTACCTGACTTAAATCCTGTTGAGGACTTGTGGACCCTTCTCAAACATGAGATTTACAGTCAGGGAAGACAATACACGTCTTTGAACAGCATTTGGGAGGCTGTGGTTGCTGCTTCAGCGAAAGTTGATTGTGAACAGATCAAGAAACTGACAGACTGCATGGATGGAAGGCTCATGGCAGTTATTGAAAAGAAGGGTGGCTATATCGGTCACTGAATATTTTTGAAAGGCCAGAAATGTTATTTAATTTTCATTTTGTGTTACTTATTTATTGCACTTACTCTAAAAATTGAGAATAAACAAGTGAGTTGGAGAAATTATTTTTGTAGTTTAGTTGCCTAATAATTGTGCACACTAATTGTTGCCTATTAATTGTGCACATCTATGTATTCCCCTGAGAAAGATCAAAACTAATTTTTCCTTTGTTAAACATTCAGGTTTGAGGTTCAATTATATTTTGGATTGACTGAGAGCATTGTGTTTGTTCAACAATAAAATAAATATTGAGGAATACGATTTGCCTAATAACTGTGCACACTGTGTAGTTGTCTAAACATATCATCACATCAAATAAGGTCAGTGGAACATATCATAGGCTAATGATTCGCTTACAATGTTTATATTGCCTACAATTAGGCGTGTTTATGAAAATTTTAAGTGCAGCATTGTTCATAGTATGGAAGTGTGAAATTTCCGAAATGGAAAATGCGTATTGCATATGCGTTATTGTTCGAGCAGTTTAATGGACATGGTTGGAAATAGCAGTTTAATGGACCTGGTTTGAAATGTAAGAATGAGGGGAGAACAGAAGATTCAGAAACGTTTTGTTAGTTAACAAATTATGGTATACCCGTATCTCCAGGCACCACACCACGGTTTTTGCCTGTGCATATATATGTTGGGATGATGTGCTTTCAGATGTCTTTTGATGACAGGGATCACGGGGGGAAAAAAATCAATAAATCAATAAACTTATAAACTTATAATAAATAAATCAATAAACCTTGTTAAGTAAAATAAATATTTCTGTTTTTAGCATGTTTTTGCCGGACTACGTAAGCGGAGCCGGCCTAGAAGAGCGACTGTCTCTGTCTGACTGACTGATCCTTGTTAAATAGCGCAGTGCTTAGCAACATGGACTATGAAAGAGGTCCTGCGTTCGTCTCCCGTCACAGTCAAAACAAATTATGCCGTAGGATTTGTTCAGGTCAGACAAAAACTTTGCTGGCTACAACCTTCAGTAGCTACGTTATAGGAAGCCTAACATAACTGTTTACTGTTATATTGCGACTATTTCTGATGGATTTTCGAATTATGCATTAGGATTTGTTCAGGATAGACAAAAACTTTGCTGGCTACATGATTTTCTTGTCTTTTCACTTGACGAAAAATTCAGTTATCGTCACCTGTATTGATGGTTACTGTATCAATGTCATTCACTTATGGCTAAGCCCCTGGAGACTAACGAATTGTTTTTGGTTTTCACTACTTTATATTTGGGCTTATAAACTACATGTAATATATATGGATTATCGTGTATTTGGTATCAACAGATTCAAAAAAAAAATGTGCAAATAAAGTAAATAATTTAAAAAGCGAAATCAGATTTTTTCTATTTATCCTTGAATTCTTACCACAACACAACCATGTTGAACCGTTCTTCAATTACAAATGTTCTTTGCAAACCTTTTTTCTTACACAAATATGCATTGTATCACAATAAATGTGAACAGAACAATTAAATAATTCACCTTTTGTGCAAGCAGTCCAATGTTTTTGACACCCATTATTATTTTTATATTTATCATTGAATTCAGACCACACAACCATGTGGAACAGTTCTCCGATTCCAAATATACTTTTCAAACCCTTTTTCTTACACAAATATGCATTGTATCACAATAAATGTGAACAGAACAATTAAATAATTCACCTTTTGTGCAAGCAGTCCAATATGTTTATGTCATCCATTATTATTTTTCTATTTATGATTACAATCAAACCACACACAACCATGTGGAACAGTTCTCCCATTCCAAATATGTAAAGCAGACAATACCTATAATAATCACATTTGTATTACATTATTTCATGATGAATAGGTTATTTGATATTACTTACCAATCCTATAATGAACTCCGTTATCGTGCTCCGTTAGCATGTTGTTAGCATTCCTCCTTTGTGTTCTGGTCACTCAGCTATCCAGCTCGTGAAACCGAAAAGGACTATGGCTACACTGGGTAAAAGTGTTTTAAGTTTTGCCATTTTATACTACTAATAATAATACTTATAAAGCTATTGAAAACACATACACTTTCTCTGTCTGTGCACTCCGTTATAGAGCTCCGGCGTTATTGTGCTCCGTTAGCATGTTGTTACCATTCTTCCTTTGTGTTCTGGTGACTCAGCTATCCAACTCGTGCAAACCGAAGAGGACTATGTCTACATTGGGTAAAAGTGTTTTACGTTTTGCCATTTTATACTACGAATAATAATACTTATAAAGCTGTTGAAAACACTTATCCTTTCTCTGTCTGTGCGCTCCATTATCGTGCTCCGTTAGCATGTTGTTAGCATTCCTCCTCTGTGTTCTTGACACTCACCTATCCAGGTCATGTCAACCGAAATGGACATGCCTACATAGTCCTTTTGATTTGCTAGAATACGTAACATTTACCTTCCCCTGATTGGGTAAAAGAAAATATTCTGCCTAGCAACATCCTTCCATTGGTCGATGGAGCATTCAATTTCGAAAATCAGCAGCCCTTCCATTGGTCAGGTGCGCCTTAGGGTTAAGTTGCGCTGGATGGATGATGACAACCAGGAAATGTGCTACGTAAACACAATGCACATGGCCATATTTCTGGTGTATTTTCCAGTTATGCATTAGGATTTGTTCAGGATAGACAAAAACTTGGCTACAGTACACAATTCTCTCGTCTTTTCACTTGACGAAAAAGTCAGGTATCGTCACCTATGTTGATAGTTATTATATCAGTGTCATTCACAAATGGCTAATAAGCTGTTAAAATGGCCAGTGGCAAAACCAATACAGTTCATAGATGCTATTTGTGGTGGAGGTAAACTTAAGAAACGTTAACGTGTGACATAATGAACTAATGTCGAGACGCTATACTGACGCTCCATAAGCGTGCAGTTCTGTGGTGTAGTGGCTAAAGACATAGCCTTTCATGAGGGTGACCCTGGTTCGTATCCACTGCGGGCAACAATAATCATCATTTTCTATTGCGGGTGGACTGAACTAGGCTTGCCTGGTTCCTTTTCTGGTTCCACTTGTCAGATTTTCTTTTACTTTACTATCAGCATAAATACACATTTATTTAGAGTGGCAGAAATATTCCTCATTAAACTTTCCTTGTAGGTTCATCTATCAGTTTGTATTGAGGTGGTCTTCTTGCTTTAGCCACATGCAATACTACCCCCCCAACCTAAACCACATTGGACTAGCTAATACTATTCCAGTCTCGTTCCGATAAGGGAAGAATAGAAGGCAAGTTGTGTTACTGTTTAAATTCTGTCTTGTAACAATTTGAGGCAAAATTCTACGCAGTGAGAAGACAACAAGTCAATGCAAACTGATATACAGATGGTGAGAAAGTTTCAATGACAAATTTCTCACGCAATGGCAACAATTGTATAGAAGAAATATTTGAAACATAAGCTAAAAATATTAACTGCAAATGTCTGCTAGTCATTTATGATTGTATTCATGCTAGTAGTACAGCAAAAAAATCAAACGTGATCACTTTAAAGCATGCTCCAGACAATTGGTCAGGGATACATTTTTTTCAAATTTGCTTTCTAGTTGCACCCCAAGCCTTATACTGCAGTCACTGGACACAGCAAAATAAATGCTTCAAAACAGCCCCTCAATAAACTACACATCCATCTCATGTCTATGAGGTGTATAAAGGCACGGCAATGCAAAAAAATGTTTTTGAAAAGAAGCTATTTTTTGCCATTAAGATTATAAACGTGTATCACTCAAACATTGTTTACTTCCTGTTTTGCACTTGTCTTGGGACTAATTACTGAATCTGGACACTGCTAGTGCCTTATACCTTGAAAATTCCAAGGAGCCTGGTCCTGAAGGGTAATACGGTGTTGACGCCACTTTTTAACGCTATATCATTTCATCCATATTTCTGTATGTGTAGCCACCCAGCCTGTGTAGACAAGCAAGAAATGAAATGCCTACTTTATTTCGTCAGTGAGGGGAACTACACTGAACATCATGACTGAAGTACTGTTTTCTTCAAATGCACAAGTAGTGAGGTTTGCAAGTAAAAATAATATCTAACTTTTCAAAAGGCCCTGAAAATATTTTCTTCTTTTATGAGTCATAATCCCCATAAAAGCTTCTCTGTCAAACTTGGAAAAGTGGTAAGCCTAAACAAAACACAGACCTTATTTGAAGCAATTCTAAAATTCCTTTTGGGATAAATTAATTGTGAAATGCGGAAAATACAGTTATGATATTTTAACACTAGGTTTAATAGAAATTATTACCCATTTACTAATTCAGGCTATAAAAAGTATATAGAGTATAGTGTATATATATATCATAGCTATTCATCACATACTTTTGCCAGATAAGTCCACTTTGCCGTTTTGATTAAGTATTGGGAAACATTGTCATGTCAAGTATTTTCGTTAAGCTACAAGGAGCAATTATTAGGAACTGATTGTTGTGCACTACACAGACAGGGTCATCAAGCTGAATATGATTTGCCAGAGAATGTGTTAGGGTTGGCTTTTTAAGCCAGAATTGTCTAAATGGGTGAGGTAATGTCATTGTTACGTTAATTTAAAAGTAGCAGGGATCCTGCATTGAGATTTGTTTTAATGGAGCGTGAAAACTTGGACCCTGCTTTAGAAAAAAAAATAACAAAAATTGCTTACATTTGTAATCAGTTGTTAATAGTCAAGTGACAGAATAAGTCATCAGTGAACTCTAAGATGATAAAAGTCCTAGGTAGAACAATACACTTTAAAAAGTATGCTATTTTTATCATGATTTTGAGACAGGCCTGTAAAGTATGTCTTGCTGCAAAGTTTTGTAAAATTACAGTATAGATGGGTAGATAAGGTATTTCATTCTCTTATTCAATCATCAGTCTGCGATTAGTGTCCATACATTTCCCAGAAAAACACACCTCACTGGCGCCTCTGCATCAAGTACAGCAGGGGGAGCAGTTATACTGCTAGTTTAGCTGCATTGTTGAAGCCGAGTATCTCATTGTTTCCTCCTCAACATTTTTTCACATTCAAATAAATTTATATTTCATGTATTAATACGTAAATAACCATTGTTAGTGTTGAGACTGGCTCCACAACCAGCCAGACTGATAAAGTGGATGCTTCTTGTGTATCAGAGCATTCAAGATTAAAATGCTGCATGAGTGCTCTAAACTCAGAGCTTGGTGTCTTCCATTGTTGTCATGTATAACAATGTTCTCTTTTCTTTGTCTCTGTTAAGTGACAAAATTGTTAGAAGATGATAGTAATCCATTTAGTCTATAAACTGATGAACTGGCAATTCTTTCCTTGATGTATTTTTTTTTTCTAAAAACCTGTCAAACACTCATTAAAAAGACAATTTGACTCCCTGTCCAATTAATATTGCTGAATTATACTTCAGACAAAGTCATAATGAAATTGACAACCACTGTAACTGTTAATGATGGGCTTTCTATCCTATATCCAACAGTGACTGGCAGCTGGGATTGAGATACGTAAGTGGTTAGTTTAGTATTTTACATTCATTTTTGTGAGCTCTATTGTAGACCGATGTGCACCATGTCTTTTTTATGCAGTCAGGTTACTCAGCACTTTCACCCTGTCAATCAAATGATGAAGGAAGCTCTGTGAACTGTGCTCTTACCATCATTTCAACAGTGATGACCCGTTTCACATATACAGGATTTTCCAGTCAAATCAAACTGATATACGTAACAACAGGATTTGTGTGTCAGTCACTTCATTGTGGGGAAAACTGGTCATAGAGAAATTTTGAGTAAATAATTTGTTAATGTGTGAATGTGTTCAGCGAAATGCCATGTGAGCGCACAGTGATTTTACATAAATATTGATCTGACACACTGATAATACACAAAATTAGCCTATGAAGGGAGTGAAGTGAATACTTTTCAGAAGCTAACTTAGTTCTACTAAGCTTTCTGGCACTCCTTCACTGGCTTTTTGTGTTACAAAGTTACACCAAAAACATACAATGTGGCTCACTTTGCCTCTTGTGCCTTGGATCATTTTACTCTTAGTCATCTTACTAAGTCTTGACCAGGTATATAAATTAAAGTAAAATATTAGGTGAATAACTACAAACTAAAATTGAAGACAGCTTTGTGAGGCTTTCAGATACATTTGTCAAGATCAGGTAAATGGCTTTACCACTACAACTTCTTTAAGTCTGTTATAGCTCCATATAACTGACATGTCGCACAGCTTCCATTTCTGTCCCAGACAGTTATGGGGCTTTGGTGATCATGTTAGGAATTTCCTCAGTGCCCTTGGTTTAATGGGGTGTGTCGTACATCTGATAAATGCACCCACTGGGAAAAAAAATACAGACACTTTTCCTGTTTCATTACCTTATTTACTGATCGAATTGCAGTTAAATGTTTCAGTTAGTGTGAAGGAAAACAATACCATCAATACTGCCAGCTTGTTGCTTTAGGAAGATTCAACATGTCATTAATGAATAAGAAAGAAATGTTGTTCTCTAGAGTCTTTGTGACCCTCTTAATAGTGATCAGTGAACCTTGGCTTTTAGGATCTCTCTGCTCACCCGATTTCCTTTCTGCCCTCTGTTCTAAACTAAAGGGAAAGGCTCCACTGTGCACACCCTCGTTATTCCTGTTTGCTCTTCCGTTCTCTTCTGACAGGAATTGCTCTGAGTTCTACTGCATCTAACTCATTGTTTCTAAAATTTCTGTCTTTCTGCAAACAGGCTCTTCCATTCTGTGTCCCCTATAATACTCTGAAATATTTTTTTGCATTGAACTTGGTTTTTACGTTCTTTATGTATATTTGGTCTTTGTAAATTCCTATGTGTACAGTACTGCGCAACAGCCACCTGAGAAATGTGTGTAAAGCTCTTTATCTGTGCATTACGTTTTTACTTGCTTGCAAAAACTTCAAACAACATTAGAATAAATATAAATAAACTTAAAACTACATTACAAAAATGAACAATAATGTCATGTGAGGTAATTGACATCTTGTGAGATGGTTAGAGGAAATGTCATGAAGACATTTGAGGACACTGGGCAAGTTGAAGACAGAAAATGCAGAGGAAACTATAAAAAGAGTTATGGCAAATCCTGCAAGAAGATTTTACCAGAGGATTACTTGAAAACAGTACACAACAATCTAGCAAAGCAAATTGCTTCTGTTCTGCATTTGAAAAATGTTTCTTTTAAAAATGTGTTTTAAAAACACAGTTAATTGTCATTGCATTAATGTTTCAAGAAAATGCAGAAAAAAAGTTTTGTTGATTAAAAATAATTGCAAATTCTGATTTAATTGTGAGTATTTTCAGGAAGACCAATATATGTGGGCCAAAATTATGAGGTCAAATAGCTCTAAATTTTACAAATATTTTAAAAAATTGCATTACGAGAGGCCTTTGTGGGGTTACTGAAATTTGTTTTTTTTGTCTAATTAGGGTGATTATTATGATTATTTGAGTTAATCACAAAGATGCTTTTCAACCTTCAAACAGACCTAGCAAGTTTTTTCATCATGCGGTAGTTGAGTGTTTTTCTGTTATCTGTACCTACCTTAACACTGACTAATTAAAAAAAAAACAGAAAAACATTTTAACTACATGTGACCTTTTGCAATGTGATAAAAATGGGCAGCACTAGACCATTACAATATATTCCTGTTGTTTAGCTGCCATATTCAGTACTTTCTAGTTTCACTTTCTGTTGTATTGTTGTTGCTTGTATTTTTGTCTGAGCTGCAGCATGCCTCTGTCATTATCAGTACAAACTCCAAATAAGCCACTCCTATGCTGGAGTGTAGCCTATGATCTATACTTTAAACGCACTCCCGTCTATGGAAAAGTAAATACAAGTAATGTTCCAAATATGTTGTTTACTTCATTGTAAATACAAAAGTATGTTTAAATGTGTCAGTTGTACTTCTAGATCTGTAAGTACATCATTTTAATAATATTAATTCTGGACAAAAAGTCTGTTGTCAGTTAACTGCATCACACTATCACAATAAGGGCCCAGTTTATCTACGACTATTCCTGCTCATTGCCTCTGGGCATTTGTATAGGGTGGAGGTGGGGGGTGGAGACATTTACACTTCTTATTTAGCCCCTTTTTTCAAATCTGAAATACTAATGGTTAACCCCCATTTTCAGCTCTGTGGCTGAACCCCCACTGGAGACCTGTTCAGAATCTCCACTGAGGCATTTGTGTGTGCCTAGCCTTATCCTTTCTTCTGCTCTTAAACACACAGGCTCGACTTCACAGGGCGGTCGACAGCCTGTGGACAGCAGATGAAAAAGTAAGGCGGCAAATCCTGCGCCTGTTATGTCTTCTACTAATTAGCAAAAATGGTCTCCTTTCTTTTCTTTTCAAGCATTTAGACTGGAGGAGGGGGGAGAATGAAATAGAAAGAGGAATGGAAAAAGAAACGAGGGGAAAGCAAAGAGATGGAGGGAGTGACTGAAGGAGGAGCGGCAACTGAGCTCTCACTTGGGCTGTTTTGAAAACACACTTTTGAAAGCCTTTCCCTTAATTCAGGGCTATTGTTTTTGACTGTATTGTATTTGCCAGTTTGACCATATAACATTGTACATCTGGTGTATAGCTTGTTTGGAGCTTTCTCACTCAAATAGTAGGGAACCATCGTCTCCTCATGGGCTCAAATTCGAGTGATCGTGCAACATAAAAGCCTGGCCTAAAGTGTGGGCTGAGAGAAACACATGGAAAGCCAGAAAGCGGGAGAGAACCAGGGAATGTGAATGAAACATAAAGGAGAAAGTTGAAAAGCATTTCAGTATCTTTCCATTATCCTTCATCTCATTTCGAATACACTGTGTGTATCTACAACAGATATAGACTGTGCCCTACAAAAGTATTCAAACCCCTCACAAATTCTCTATAATTTTACTGAATTTAAATTTAATTTTGAAATTTCATTATATTTAAAACATTGACCCTCAAAATCAATTATTGTAAGATGACACTGATTTGATGTTTGGAAATGTTTTTAAGAAAAATGAAATGTTCAACCCCTGTGCTGCGGAATCTCCCAGTTTACAAAAATGAATGAAATTGCCATAATGAGGACAACTTCACGTTACCATTGGCCTCAACCTGTAAATCCCACCCAGCTCTTGGGTCAGGCTGTGAATGGTATTGCTAACTTCTACAGAATATAGGATAAAGTATTACAAATGCATAGATTAGGAAAATAGATTAGGACGAGCGTATAAAGTAAATAAAGTGTTTGAATAGTGAGCACAGTTGGGTTAATAATCAAGAAGTGGAAGCTGCATCAAATCCTCCATGCACTCTGAGACACTACATGCCAAAATACTTGAACTCTTTTGCAGCAAAAGGTTGCTCTAACAAATATGAATGTCTGGGGGTTAAATACTTATGTGAGCAACATATTTTAGTTTCTTATTTTTCTTACAAATATTTCCTAACATAAAACCAATGTCACCCTAGACTGAATCTTTTTCATCATTCTCTCAGAGTTGTTTATGTGCCATTTGGCAAACACCAGGCAGCATGTCATTTGCCTTTTACTCAAGAGTTGCTTCCGTCTAGGCACTCTACAATTAAGGCCTGATAGATGGAGTGCTGCAGAGATGGTTGTCCTTCTGGAAGCTCCTCCCATCTCTGCAGAGAAACACAAACTGAAGTGCTGTTTGAGGGGACATTGCGTTCTTGGTCACCTCCCTGACCTTGCCCTGTTACATAGTTTGGCCAAATGGCTAGCCCTAGGAAGTCCTGGGGGTTCCAAACGTCTTCCATTTCACAATGATGGAGCCCACTGAGCCCCTGAGAACTTTAAATGCTTTCGGTAATTTTAGAACATTCCCCAGATCTATGCTTCAACACTGTCTCAGAGGTATACATAGAATTCACTGGACTTCATAGATTTTTCCTCTGAAATGCACTGTGAAGCATGGGAACTTATATAGACAGACAGTTGTGTGCCTTTCTAAATCTTGTCCAATTACTTAATTTGCTGCAGTTGGACTCCAATCATGTTCTAGGGACATCTCAAGGATGATCGAAGGAAAAAAAAGCTTAATTTGCAGTGTCATAATAAAGGGTCTGAATACATGTGAATATAGGATATTTTAGGGTTTTTTTCAATTAATTTGGTACGAATTTCTAGAAACATGTTTTTTCCATTATACTGTATTTTGTGTAGATTGATGGCAAAAAATAATACATAGAATCAAGTTAATAATTAAGTCTGTAACACAACAAAATTTGGAGAAAGCGAAAGAGTACTTGAAAACTTTCCAAAGCCACTGTACAGAGAAATCCTGGAAGAGAACCTGCTGAAGTCTGCAAAACACCTGAGAGGAGAATATCCAGCAGATCCCCAAACATACAGACCAAAGTGAAACTGGAGTGGTCTGACAAACAAAGCGGTCAATGTTCAGGAATGGCCCAGTCAAACCCCAGACCTTTGACTGGGCCACTCAAAATTGAGAATATGTGGAAAAAGTTGAAAATTGCTGTTCACCAAAGGTCCCTATCGAACTTGACGAAGCTTGAGCAATTTTGCAAAGACCAATGGGCAAATTTTCTGATTGTATCCAGAAGTTGTTAGAAACTTATCTAAATAGACTGTAATTGCTGTCAAAGATGCCTCTACCAAATATAGACTAAAGAGGTTTAATATTTCTGCAATGTACATCAGTGAGATAAACAGATTTTTATTCAGGAGAGTAGCTTCCAAAAATATATATAGCCCCAAAAGTAAATATTTCACCACATGAATGGTTTCTACAGGCCACACGTCCATACATTTTCAATGTATTTTTTTTTAGAAAAATCCAAATAAGCTAGGTTTCAGGAAGTGTAACAATGCAATTATAATGTGGCTATGAGATAATATAAAAAAAACACATTACCAAAGTAGTTACTAACTATATTGGTAACTACATGACCATAACAATAAAGCACCCTGAGGGATTTGTTTTATTTTGCCAATAAACCAATACTAAGGGCTGTATCCAGGCACTCTGCACTGCTTTGTACCCCAGAATATCTCTTATGTGTGATATAATGGCCATCCACTACATCCCCTAGTCCTATATTGTTGAAATAATAGCATTTAGCAGACATTTTTTTTGTCCAAAGCAACTTATAACAGTGCTTAAATACATTACATGACAATGTTGTAAATACTTTGTGAAGCCTAAATTGAATATGATTTAAACAGTCTTTACTAAGCAGTGCTTTTGCCATCCTTTCAAAATCACAGGTTTATTTCATATTCGACATAACGAATTATATCAAACAGTTATGCCATGTTTATTAACCCCTTCATGAAGCTTAACATGCAGTTACAGTTGCTTCGTAACATTTTTGCTGTGGGTATGAAGGAATTATGAAGCTTTTATAAGCTAAATGTAATTTAAAGTGGGTCCATATAAGTGTAGCTTTAATAACTCAAAGCAGCCATTGCTGGGGTCCAAGCCATTTGGCACAATATTGCTACCATTGCAGAGTGTACTGTATATCCTACAATCCCAGCCTAAACCAGCAAAGTAGTATTTGACCATCCAATGATGTTATCAGAAAAAAAAAGATTTAAAAAAGTCTTGTTGTGCATTGTGAAATAAGTTACTGAAGTCCAAAATTAAGGCCATGATGCCCTCGGCTATGAACATACCTAGTTGTCCTATGCCTGGGATACAGCTCATAAGCTGTACTGGGCTCATAAAAGGTTGTATGGTTCTTCCACTTCCTAGGGTAAAGATGGGAGCTCAGGCTGAGGCTGAGGCCTATAAACCCTGGGGTGTCCTGCAAGTAGATCCAATAAATCAATATAGGAGAAAATAATAGAAAGGAAAAATGCCCTTAAAAACAGACATGGCCTCTGCACTTCGCTACATGTAAGAAGGTACAAGCATTCTTGCGGGGAGATGTGCAAAAAGGCATCTTTTTATTGTAAATGATAAAAAAGTACCTGGCAGTGGAGTTACAAATAAGTAGCTGTCAGTATTACAATGTATATTAATAGTCACACCTTTTTTAATGAGTTTGGCATTGGCAACTGAGGAAATACAAGTCATCACAGCATTCCTCATGCACATCCTGATGAAAATACCCACAATAAATCATGAGTCAGTGTTCACCATAAATATATATCCCATAAGGAATCTGTTTTACATTCTGCATATAAATAAGCCAGAGTGCTGAATAGCAATGAATCAGACACTGGATGCTTGATTTGATAACAAATCGACTCTAAACTTCAAAGGGGAGAATTTAGTGCTTCCCACCATCCAGAAGTGAATGAAGGACAGGTAGGATCCATGAGGTTCTCCTATCTAGTACCTCTTTATCCATGTGCAAGATAGGGGGGAAGCCTTGCTCAGAATGTAGTCATGGAGGAGTGGTAGGGGTGTATCTCAGTGATTACTTCATTGTCTGCTCCTCGGCCCACAACAATTTTGAGGGTCAGAACTGCTGTGCGACAGAGCAGGCCACAGGGGTAAACCATGTTAATATAACGAGTAGGACTGGTTCCAGTGTTTTTGAAAAATCATGATTTCTCAAATGTTAAATAGCATGAACACATAAATTATTGTACTAGTAAGATATAATATACTTTAAAATGAATATTCTTTCATTCCAGGCTACAGGCTAATTTCTGGAGAGGGACATTTTAAATTACATTTAACAAAAATATACACTGAAGTGCCAGAAAAACTAAAAAATACTTGGTAGGCCTCCCACAGGAGTGCAGAAATACAACGGGGCATGGACTCCACGAGCTTGCGGAAGTATTCTGTAGGCAATGAACACCATACATCCTGCAGAGCGGTCCACAATTCTGTTGTATTCCGAGGTGTAGGATTTCTGTGTTCCACAGCGCGTTGCATGGCATCCCAGATGTGTTCGATAACATTGAGATCTGGTGACTTAGGTGGGAATGGTAAGACCCCTAACTCAGATGACTGTTCCTCTAACCATAATTTGGCTTGTCTAGACTTGTGTGGCAGCGCATTGTCCTGTTGGAAGAATGAACGCCGGACATGAACGTTTGTAACTCGTCAGAAAGGATGCACACGTTCACCTGTCAGAGACATTTGTAAATGTACCAGGGATCCCATTGAATGCCAGCTAATCAAACCCCATACCATTATGGAGCCACCACCAGCCTGTACAATGCCATGTTGACATGCAGGATCCATGGCTTCATGGGGTTTTCTCCACACACGGATCCTTCCATCTGCCCGAAACTGTTGGAAACGTGACTCGTCAGACCAGGCCACTCGTTTCCAGTCATTAAGTGTCCAGAGGCGGTGTTCCCGAGCCCAGGCGAGGCGCATAGCTGTGTGTCGAGTATTCATCAGAGGTACTCGAGTTGGGCGTAGGCTCCTAAAGTCCATATCTCAGAGGGAACGTTGCACAGTCCTCATGCTGATATTTGTTGAGGGCCCAGCATTTTGAATGCAGATGTTATTTGAGGTAGTGTTGCATGCCTATCGCGTGAAACTATTCTTGCCAGCCGACACTGGTCACGTTCTGCCCCAGTCTTTTTACGGCCACACTGCTGTTGTAAGTTTGATGTTTTGCCAGAATTCTTGTATTCACGGTACACCATTGAAATGGTAGTATGTGAAAATCCAAACTTCTCCTCTACCTCCAAAATGCTATGACCCATCTCACGAGCTCCAACTATTACACTGCATTGAAAATCGCTTAAATTGTGATAACTTGCTCTAGATGGTGGAAACAGCTCTAGATGCTTCTACAGATGTCTATCACATTATATATGCACTGGCAGACAACCAATGATGTGCATATGTATTTTGTATGGGCTCATCTGTACCAGTTTTTCTGTCACTTCAGTGTAAATGCAACATCAAAAAATTTGTAACATTTTATGAGTGAAATTTTGTGTGCAACAAAAATGTTACATCTATAGCATGTTCATTAAACAGGTGCATCATGTGCTCTTCTTCACCTGCAAAATGATCTGACACCAGCCACCCAGACAACTCATCTCAGGAAATTTTTGGATCCACATACCTGTCTTTTGTCTGTAAACAAAACATGCATTTTTGTAATCCCAGTTGTGAAATCCATTGACTACGGCTCGATTGACTTCATTTAGTTATATAGTGCTGCTTGAAAGTATGTGAACCCCTTATGCAATTATAGATTTTGGTGTTCACCATGAAGTCTTTATTTAATGACAACCAATCTTTTATATCTAACATAACAGGTTTATAGTTACCAATTCCATATGTTGGTTTAGAGAAAATTGTGTTTAGTAGAGAAAATAAACTAAAAAGGAATTAGTGCAGGTGCAAAAATAATTGAACCCCATGTTGGTTCAATCAAGTAGGTAAGTAGAATCAGATCATCTTAACTTTGTCAGAGACCACCTGGACAAACCTAAAGGATTCTGAAAGTCCATTCTCTGGCGTCCAAATTTTACCTTTTGGTCACAATCAGGACCGCTATTTGGCCTAGAGTCTACCACCAAAAGAACCTTGTCCCAACAGTCAAGCATGGTGGTGTGGATGTTATGATCTGGAGTTGCTTTTCCTCCTCTGGACAAGGTCAACTGCATATCATTACGGGAACCATTAATTCTGAGGTATACCAGAAGATTATTGTACAAAACGTCAGGCCTTCAGTCAAGGAACTAAAGCTGGGCTGAAAATGGGTCTTCCAGCAAAACAATGACCCAAAGCATTCAACCAAATTTACCAAAGAATGTCTCAGGAGAAAGAAGATTTGTCATTTGGACTGGCCAAGTCAAGGTTCTGACCTTCCAGTTGAGATGCTGTGGAAAATAGGAAATTCATGAAAACATCAAGGCAGATCATCAAGTAATAACTGAATAACTTGTTACTATATTTTTCGGTGATACAACCAGAAATTCATAAAATGACACAAACAGAATACAAATAGCTAGTTGAAAAACAGTTTCACAATTGAGCTATCAAGATATATTTGATTATTAGGAGTTATAGATGAAGACCGCCATAAAAAATAATACAACTGCCTAAACGGTCTAATATATCCATTAAAACATTTCTTGTAAAAACATACTCTCTATATACCATCTTTTCAACTCTCATTGATGCTCTAGCAGCAGATATCCAGGAATACAATAGGAAGTCTATTTTGAGGTGTTAGATAGGGCTAACTTGAAAATTCCTAGTGTGACCACACGTCCCATTTTTCCCGGGACAGTTCCGTATTTCGGTCTGTTTTCAGTTGTCCCGACTTATTTAGAAAAAATCATGTTTTGTCCTGTCTTTTTTTTATTGGTCCAACCTACTGCCGATTCGAATGTGACAGGTGTCATTTTTATGATTTGCCACCACTATCAGTCTTAAAGTTCCTTGTCATTTTACACATTATGATCCAATCACATTAAGTTCCTACAAGCTACCAAGTCGAAGTACCTGTGCCAGCGAAATCCCACCTCGCTGTAATGACCATCCATGAAGGCAATGTCATTTGTTCGAGTCAATTTGGCATTAAAGTGCACAGCTTTCAATGACAAACTCATTAAAGACAAGCAGACTATGAGAAAGATTGACTCATGCGGAAACTACAACAGGCCACCGGACTCCACATCCCCCGAATCAAAGTAGCAACAGTGAGTAGGCATAATTCTTTTACATTATTACTGTTGTTGCTGTGTACACGAGAAACGTAGGCTTGTTGTTAATTTTTCAGAGCTTAATGTGTTCAAGATATACGGAGTGCAAACACTATTTTGTTGTTGTTTCAATCCAATTCAATAATTAGTCACATATGCAATATTTTGTTATAGTATAGCTTTTACAGTTGAAAGTGTTCATCTTTGCCAGAGAGACGCAATGTGTTGTTTTGAGTGAACCATCCTTTTGTTTAATCCAATTCATTCGGTACAAATACAATAGACTGTATGTGTGTATTGGATAGTACAGTAAAATAGTAGGCCCTACTTAGTTATGCATTGTGTGTAGGTGGTGGGTGTTTGTGCATGGGGGGGCATTTGTTTTCACACAGATAATCATTCTTTCACAAAGTTTTAAAAACTCTTTAGTGGGGGGAGAGCAATGTAATCCTCTGATGCTGCAATCTCGCTAGCTCAAACCTGCTCTCCCTGAGAATGTTCTTTGTGATCCGAACACCTGAAACATAGATTCGTCTGTCCATAAAACTTTTTCCAATCTTCCTCTGTGTTATTGTCTGTGTTATTTTGCCCATCTTAATCTTTTCTTTTTATTGGACAGTCTGAGATATGGCTTTTTTCTTTGCAACTCTGCCTAGAAGGCCAGTATCCTGGAGTCACTGCTTCACTTTTGACATTGAGACTGGTGCTTTGCAGATTCTGTTTAATGAAGCTGCCAGTTGAGGACCTGTGAGGCGTCTGTTTGTCAATCTAGACAATCTAAAGTATTTGTTCTCTTGCTCAGTTGTGCAGCGGGGCCTCCCACTCCTCTTTCTATTCTAGCTAGTGCCAGTATGCGTTGCTCTGTGATGGGAGTAGTAGACAGCATTGTACGATATCTTCAGTTTCTTGCCAATTTCTCACATGGAACAGCCTTCAGTTTTCAGCTATGCTAACATAATTGCAAAATGTTTTTCTAATGATCAATTAGCCTTTTAAAATTATTAACTTGGATTAACAAACACAACATGCCATTGGAGCATAGGACTGAAGGTTGCTGATAATGGGAATCTGTACGCCTACAGTTGTCCTCAAACGTTTGTATACCCTTGGAGAATTGGTAATATATATACTATTTGTAAAGAAAACATGAGTGACCAGGCAAAACACGTCTTTTATTTCTTATGGGATTCACATTTAATTGTAGGTCATAACAGAATGGCACAATCATGAAACAATAATGTCAACAAAGACAAAAATGAACTGACCCCTGTTCAAAAGTATGCATACCCTTAGTTCTTAATAGTGTGTATTACCCCACTTAGCATCAATGACAGTGTGCAGTCTTTTGTAATAGTTGTCTATGAGGCCCCAAATTCTTGCAGGTGGTTTAGCTGCCCATTCGTCTTGGCAAAATGCCTCCAGGTCATACAAAGTCTTTGGTTGTCTTGCATGAACCGCATGGTTAAGATCTCCTCAGAGTGGCTCGATGATATTAAGGTCAGGAGACTGTGATTGCCACTCCAGAACCTTCACCTTTTTCTGCTGTAACCACTGGAGGGTCAACTTGGCCTTGTGCTTAGGGTCATTGTCGTGCTGGAAAGTCCAAGAGTGTCTCATGTGCAGCTTTCGTGCAGAAGAATGCAAATTGTCTGCCAGTATTTTCTGATAACATGCTGCATTCATCTTGCCATCAATTTTCTCAAGATTCCCTGTACCTTTAGAGCTCACACACCCTCAAAACATCAGTGAGCCACCACCATGCTTCACAGTGGGGATGGTATTCTGTTCACTATAGGCCTTGTTGACCCCTCCCCAAACATAGCGCTTATGGTTGTGACCATAAAGCTCCATTTTGGTCTTGTCACTCCAAATTACAATGTGCCAGAAGCTGTGAGGCATGTCAAGGTGTTGTGGGCCATATTGTAACCAGGCTTTTTTGTGGCATTGGCGCAGTAAAGACTTCTTTCTGGCAACTTGACCATGCAGTTCATTTTTGTTCAAGTATCGTCGTATTGTGCTCCTTGAAACAACCACACAGTCTTTTTCCCGAGCAGCCTGTATTTCTCCTGAGGTTACCTGTGGGTTTTTCTTTGTATCCAGAACAATTCTTCTGGCAATTTTGGCTGAAATCTTTCTTGGTCTACCTGACATTGGCTTGGTATCAAGAGATCCCCGAATTTTCCACGTCTTAATAAGTGATTAAACAGAACTGACTTGCATTTGCAAGGCTTTGGATATCTTTTTATATATTGTTTCCCATCTTTATATATATATCCATTACCTTGTTACGCAGGTCTTTTGACAGTTCTTTTCTGCTCCCCATGGCTCAATATCTAGCCTGCTCAGTGCATCCATGTGAGAGCTAACAAATTCATTGACTATTTATACACAGACAGTAATTGCAATTTAAAAAGCCACAGGTGGGGGAAATTCACCTTTAATTGCCATTTTCACCTGTGTGTCACCTTGTGTGTCTGTAACAAGACCAAACTTTTGATCAGGGCCATTTGGGTGATTTCTGTTATCATTGTGATTTAAAAAGGAGCCAAACAACTATGTGATAATAAATGGCTTCATATGATCACTATCCTTAAATATAAGACGTTTTTTTGCATGATCAGTCATATTTTCAAAATCAATGCCAAAATTTCACAATTTCTGCCAGGGTATGCAAACTTATGAGCACAACTGTATATTTATTAAACGATTAAATTGACATCCCATACACACAAGGTCCAATGGGTTTCCCAGTGTTTATTAAAATTATATATATAGCATAAGCACAAAAAAGTGACCCCAAACTTTAGAACGGAAGTTATATGTCCATTGTCCATTAAAATGACGGTAACACTTTACTTGAAGTGTAGTGTCATTACATGGTCATAACTCTGTCATAACTTGTTACATCAGCTGATATAACATGTCATATCCTCTCATAACATGTTCATGACACTAATGACACATCTATTTAGAAATATTATGACGTATATTGTGTTGTTTTGTGACTGGTTGCACTGCCGCCGTTTGGTAGATGCTACCGCAGCTTGGGGCATGCACATTCAGACTCATTTTCAAAATCAATGCCAAAATTTCACAATTTCTGCCAGGGTATGCAAACTTATGAGCACAACTGTATGTAGATATTCCATTAAAAATCTGTTGTTTCCAGCAGCAATAGCCATTTACAACATTAACAATGTCTACACTGCATTTCTGACTAGCATTTGTTGGATATGCAGTTAGGTTATTTTCAAAGCTCTTTTATTGACCAGTCCAAAGTATAAACAAAGTATACTTTTTCCAGGTATTTTAGGGTTAACTCAATTTCATTTCCACCAGCATTAGGCTATAGTGACGCCCCACTTAGCAACATGTCTGCATTCATATTAGCCAGCTGGTCCACTTTGCTATGTAAACAAAATTACCAAAACTTCAGTTACCACTATGGAATTTTACACCCGCTGTTTGCAGGACTTGCCGCAAATAACAATGTCAACTGAATTATAAAAACTTCTTCTTGAGCAAGATGAGCAAACGAGAGAAAATGTTTTAAAATATATGTGTCAAGCTACATTGACAACTTTGAGTAACGTTACTGTACCTGCTAGCTAGCTAACACGTTAACTGTTAGGTAGAGTTACTAACAGTTGGCTACAACACTGCAAACATAATATCATATGGACTCTTTAAACCTGTTGTGTTTAAAAAAGTTCTGTCTTTACATGTATAATTATTAAAATGTTAGTTCTTATTGATGACTAGATAAGGACTAATGATTAGTGTTGTTAGATTCTGGTTGCTAGCTAGCTAGTTAGGCATTAAATTGTATAGACAGGGTAAATGTTATATTACATTATATGTTGCCTACATAAGCATAATAGCATACAACAAATCTAGCATATGTTCCCTAGAAACTGCTTTGAGAATTTTTGTTACATTTTCTATAACATCTGTATGCAATGTGACCTTGTTTTGTCATAAATTCAATTCTACACATTTCCTTAATTTTACAGATTGTAATGAAGGATTCACACTCTGTTATTTTGTCACATTCACACTGTTCATGTTTAGCTGGTACACTTTAATGCAACCACACAGTTGCATTGCTGTACCAGGTGGCACATTATTCCCAGCTCAACATCCCAGTAGTCTCCCGAGTCCTTAGGTGCACTGAGAGCAAGCGGCGTTGGCACAAGCCAAGAACCATGGTAAGTCTGTTCATGGATAGAAATCATAACTTTTTAGAGATACCATCACACATGCACAACATCAATGTCTAAACAATTCTCCCATTTCAATCAATTAGGGTGTAAAACCAGACCCAGCAGACAAAATGACCATCATATCAGCCAAACCAAAACAGAGAACAATTGCTGACGGAATAAGGTAAGATCTGAAATAGAAATCACACAGAAACAACAGCTAATAGAAAATATTTGATTAATATTACTAATTATGTTTTACGTAGAAGCGCACTATACAAAGGACTCCAAGGAGAACTTCCTGATCTTTCTGTTCTGCGTATCTCTGAGAATTTGCTATTGAAATGGCACCATTGATTACCACAATGGGTAACACCAGTGAGGGCCCTTTGGTTGACTCTGCTTTCGGAGAGTCAAGTCCAGTCAGGAAGTCCGCTGTCATATCAGCAACCTGTGGCAATAAGCAGCCACATTGTGTCTCATCACAATGCCCCTCCTCCACCAGCCCTACCCTTGGATGATTACAGATTGGAGCCATTGCACTGTATGTTTGTGTGCAGTGAGGAGCAGCAGCTGTTTATTAGATCTTTGGAGACAACCTGGGATATGGCTCGTGCCATTGAAAATGCAACAAAAGACAAGAGTGCCTCATTGGACTGGCATAAACTCAGAAGGCCCCGTCTAATCTCCTCCCGCTTCAGGGAAGTCTGCCACGTTTGGGGACAGAGCTCAGCAGAGAACCTAGCTGACCGCATTTTCAAAGGAACCCTTCAGACTGCAGCCATGAAGAGGGGTCTAGCCATGGAGCCTGCTACTGTGCATGAGTACTGCCACATCAAGGATGTCAACTATACAACTAAACGCTATGTGGGTTTGTAATCCACCCTGACGCCCCTTGGCTGGGGTCTTCACCTGATGGGCTGATCTACAACCCCATTGAGAGCCTACCATTTGGCCAACCGGAGATCAAGTGTCATCTAAATACTGTAAAATATTATTTATTTGTGCAATAACCAGTTAGTTCGTTCATTTTCATTCACTAAATTGTTTATTAATAATCAGTTCATTTGCATTTAGTATACATTTCATAAATCAATACATAAGAATGACATCATTCATTGTGTTGGTTTATCTCCTGGTATATAACTCAAGACTTGAGTTATGTAATAGAATTTAAACATTAATAATTTAAACACGAATCATATCTCTTTTAATCACAACAGTATTAAAAAATCTACTCAAAATGCCTTGAATGACAGTGCAAGGTTGTGGACTCACTCCTTTGCCCAGGCTTTGACAAGAGGTCCATTCTGGTAGTTGACCAGGAAGCATGCAACACAGTACAGTTGGTTGATGCTTCCTGTGATGGAAAGGGGGATGACTGTGTCAAAGTGTTTGTTCTCCTTGACCCTCCTGATGCACCTCTCCACATGTACGCTCAAGCGGGCGATTGATTGGGTCTGACGCACAGCCGAGGCTGGCATCTGGGTCCTCTTGAAGAGGAAAGCTAGTCGGTGAACCTTACAAGGCACGAGGTCATCAACAAGAAACCCCTAGTCCATGATAGCCATGCCTGGTGTAAGAAGAGACAGAATACTAGACTGCTTCAGCAGCTCTTTGTCGCTGATTGAGCCAGCATACAGAGACGAAACAAATGTGATGGCACCATGTGGTGCCATTCCAATCATGCCTTTGAATGTGCAGTGAGATTTGTAAGTGGAAAACACCTTACTTTGAAGTAGCAGGGAGGATGGTGTCTGGCAGCGCAACTCTGTGCAGTCAATGACCACTTGGGTATCCGGATAGCTGCCTTGAAACTCTTCTGGTAGGTGAGCCTTCACCATGTCCTCTGAAATCCAGAGACATTTGGCAGCAAGCATAGCGTAATGATCCGACTTACAGTGGACTGGCTGATGTTAAACCTATGAGCCAAATCCCACTGCTTCAAACCCACAGACAGGTGGGTCAAGAAGAGAAATAATTCATCTAAAGGCTGCAGGATTGTCTGTTTAAGAAAACAAAAACATACATAATCATACTATATAAATGAACATAATGTATATAAATATGCAATATTTGCATCAAAGACAGATGCGGACTTCAGAAGAGAAATGTCCCTGCATAATTCAGTAACCCACTTACAGTATTATCTGTACTTAACCTTAATAGGAATTGTATTATTAATTGATTATTAATTATTAATTATTTCTAATTTTATCTGCGTTCATAATATTTTTGTTGGTTTAAGTGAAAAGTCAGCCAGGCTTGTGATGGTAATGTTTTACAAATCTGGGAAGTGTAACATTTCTACTACATGTATATTTACTGATGCTGCCACTGTAGTATTTCTATTTGAAAAGTATCCTCTTGGTAAATACAGTTTAGGAGAGATTGTTTACCTTTGCATTGCTGGGGAATGTGACCTCTTTGTTTGCCTTAGCCGCTACTCTGACTCGTGAAACACTAATCATCTTGTGTGTGTCTGGTTCGATGAGCTTCCAGAAGGCCATTATGTAGGCATGTGTGGCAAATCTACAAGAAATTTCAAACATACACATAATGACTACGATTAGAAATAGATTATAGGATTGTTACAGCTGCCATGGCTATTATAAAAGTGTATAGCCTATAGCTAGCTAATAGGAATAGTATAATATAAAAGTACTAAGTGATCTACCTTGTGTAGAAATGTCCTTGTGTATGTCGTCATCAGATGCTGCAAATCTCTGCAAACCAAAATGCTGGCGGACAGATAACTCTTCCACATGTCTTTTCAGTTGCTTTATCTCCTCACTGAGATCTTCGTTTTCCATCAGTGTCACATCAAGGCCGATGGATTGGGGGCTGAACAGTAGCCATGATCCATCACCATGGACATGTCTACAATGTCATCAACAACATCTGACGTCTCGGTTGGTCGCTTTATCCTCTGCCATACTGCAGGACGCGGTGCTTGGACCAAATAGCCATTCCACTGGAATAGGACAGAGAGGGCTCCCTTTAACCTTCTGCGCCCAATGCTGTTCAAAGGCTCAATCAAGTCTTCAGCTAAGAAATGGCGGCTGCAAACCCTGGAGTGGTTTGTAACACTGAACTGATCACATAGGATATTAACTAGCCACCTCTTCCGCAGATGTTCTAATACCGAGAAATTGTAAAAGCTCAACAAGGAGTTGACCTGTGCCGACAACTCACATTTTGGCACACAGCAATGCCTTGCTGAGGTGCTATCTTCCCCGTCGCTGAAATTTAAACTTTTTGTTCTTACCAAAGTCATATTAATATTGTAAAGGAATCTCTAAAATAAATACACATAATTAAGAAAAGTAGGGGTAAAGACGCTATTTGTGTAGTTGAGCGATTAATGGTACAGTATCACTAGCTAGCTACTGTAATCTGTATGAGTTGTGGTTTGTTAATCTCTAGACCAGAAACTAGCAAGCTGGCTAATATTTTAGTGGAAGTACGTCAGCCTGGCCTTGTAGTTGTCGCCTATTGAAGGATGGGTTTATTGACCAATCACAAGCTCTGAGTTTGTATAGACCTGTAGCCTTTTTTCAGTTCACCCGTTTTGCTTCTGGCAGTAAGTAATTGAAGGTAAGCAGATAAGCTTGTGGTATTTTTTCCCAACATGATTATCTAGCTTACTTGTAGCAAGCATTATTGAACTTTTTAAGATATTCTGGATATTCATACACGTTAAGATGAAGCTAGCTAAAAACGTAATGTAACAAATATATAGTGCTGGCTAACTTAAGTATTTGCAAGCTAACATTAGGTAGTTAGCTAGCTAGCAGGTTCAAAAAACTTTTCGAACAGTTTACATTCTTGTTAGCTAGCTATCCAGGCCTTGTGGCAAAGGTGGGCTTAGCCCTCAGTGTTGAAATTTTTGCACCCTCAGTGTTACTTTTATGTCTGTATTGAAACGTATCAATGAAGTTGTAAAGATGGTTGGCGCAAAGTCTGTCAGCACAATGGAAGGAGCGTGCCTAGTTTTTGTTGGTGGACTCTGGGTACTTAGGTAGCAATAAATTCTTTAGGACCCAATAAACACAGAACAAATTTAATTGCATGGAAATATTTAACTTATTAAATTTTCTCAAAGGTATAGGTTGTATGTTAACAGCAAACAGTATCATTTTTATTGCCACATGTAGCTAATTATGGTAACTGGGATGTATGCATTGCAGAAAACATTTGATTATTTTGTTTGTTCTTCCAAGGAAATTGCATGGAGCTAATACATAGACCATGCAAATGTAAGGAGGACTGCAATCAAACTGTATTTGATTTCAACTAAAAACGTTATAGGTACATTAAGAGATAAATGGCATCACATTTTTTGACGTTTTTAGAATAGATCTAAGAAGAAGAAAACTGCGTGAGGAAATACCTGCACCAGAGGCCGCAGAAGTGTTAATTGCTATCTGTCTATCTTTACTAATTGAGGAAGCAGCTCTGTAATTGTGTTATTTAGGTGAACTACTGGTGCTGGTCATAAAATTAGAATATCATCAAAAAGTTGATTTATTTCAGTAATTCCATTCAAAAAGTGAAACTTGTATAATGTATACATTCATTCCACACAGACTGATATATTTCAAGTGTTTATTTCTTTTAATTTTGATGATTATAACTGACAACTAATGAAAACCCCAAATTCAGTATCTCAGAAAATTAGA